>JAKSZT010053770.1:244742-359549 GCA_026826555.1 Tolypeutes matacus | reverse complement strand
AGATAGATAGATAGATAGATAGATAGATAGATAGATAGATAGATAGATAGATAGATAGATAGGTAGGTAGGTAGGTAGGTAGGTAGGTAGGTAGGTAGGTAGGTAGGTAGGTAGGTAGGTAGATAGGTAGATAGGTGGGTAGAAAGAAAGATACAGCAAAAATGACAAAATGTTAACATTGATGGATCTGAGTATCTGGGTGGTAGTGGTAGGGTATGTTGGAGTTCTCTGTATGGGGTTTGTATTATTTTTGCAGTTGTCTTATACATTTGAAGCTGTTTCATAATAAAAAGTTTTTTTAAAATGTAGGACTTTAAAAACACTAATTAGACATAATAAAAAAGCTTTTACTTAGAATTTATTGGACCTAAATTGGTATGTCTGAAAAAAAAAAAAAAATTGGTATGTCTGAAAAAAAATGAATGTTCAAATACTTTTAGGAGCTGTTGAAACTATTTTAACCATCTAAACTTTATTAACATTTATTTTGATTTTCTCTTTTATGTCATAGGCTGCCTGTGATTTTTTTTCCCCCATCCTTTTCTGAAGTTGCGATCTTGTCTTGGATGGGGCAGAGTTAAGCATGACATCAATTTCCTTGTCCCTGAATCCTTACTTTGCCCATGAAATGAAAACTTGTGCTTCACTAGCCTATCTTTTAAATTCTTTGCTCTGCACATATTATTTTAATTATCTCTCTAGCCATTTTCTGGTTCTATAACAAAGTCTTACCTCTTGCCTGTAGAGACATTGGAAATTATAAAAAATGATTGAAAATTTTTAGAGAAAAAATAGTATTTCAAATCTGTAAGTTAATTTTTAATACGAGGCTTGTAATTGACATCGAGAGTTGGAGACTCTGGTTGATGTGCTTTATTCCATATTCTCACTGCAACAAAGCATGTATAAGCTATATTTTGTAGGCCAATCTCATGTACCATTTTTAAAATGTCCAAGTTGTTTACTGTGATATTCCTATAAAAATTCATGATCATTTGATTCTTATGAAAATAACAGCAGAGTTGTTAAAAGTCTAAATAGATTTTAATTATTTTCTTGCCAAGTTAATAGTTTATTCAGTATAAATAGGATGTTCATAATTTGAATAAATTGCATGTTTTTAGAAAAATATTTAACATGAAAATAATTGGAAGGTATGCCTCCTTATGCTTTAAGCTTTACGCTTCCCTATAAACATGTTTTCCTTATAGATTTTAGAATCACTATGTCTGTATTTTTGAGTAGTTTAAGTATGTTTTTTTTTACTTTTTTTTTTTTTTAAAGATTTTATTTATTTATTCATTTATACCCCCCTTGCTGCTTGTGCTCGCTGGGTCAGCTAACTACGCCGCGCAGGCAGGCTTGCCTTCACCAGGAGGCCCCGGGAACCGAACCCGGGGCCTCCCATATGGTAAACGGGAGCCCTACTGATTGAGCCACAGCTGCTTCCCATGATTAAGTTTTGTAATAAAACAAGATTTCTTCACATCATAACTAAATAGCCAGGGGTATTAAAATATATAGTTTATTGCTATCCTGTTGGATAATTAAAAGAATTTATCTCTTGATTCAAAGTACTTGTGAATAGGATAGTCTTTCTCCTGAATAAAACTACAAAAGCATTCCTGTTTACTTACTGACCTCAGATAAGACATTGCCTCTAAGAAATACAAGGATTTTTATTTTAAAAGAAGGAAAGGGAATAGTAAACCAAGAAAGAGAAAGGCATGGATCCAGGAAAGGAAGTGGAGGGAAATTTCAGTCTTGGTGAAGGGATGGCCCAGGACATCTGTTGTGCAGTAGGCCCAGCCAGTCACTGTGCAGAAGTCAGCAGGAGGGTAGAAGAAATCCAAGAGATGATTCTGGAAGGTTGGGGTGGTTGGCGGCGGGAACTGATTGATTACCAGATGTATTTGACAGTGTTGAGGAGAATTGTAGGTTGAGTGAGCGATAGGTTTGTAGAAAACTAAGCAAACAACAAAATGAATTTTAACTCAAGGAAACGAAAATTGTGCAAGAAAGCCAAAGTTGTTATGGTATATTCTGTTTCCCAGTAGTTACAGTTATAATATTACAAATGCTGAATATTGATTTAACCAAAAGTTGTAATAATAATTTGTTGGAAGGTTAATATATAGGGAAATGGGGAAAGGGACCGTTTCAGGTAAATTAGGAGGATGTGGGAAGTAGGTGGGGTTTATTTGTGGATAGTTTTCTGGGACAACATGAATTACCTGCCACAACTTTTAGACAGCACTGGGGATTAGCAGGCCTGAGGAGGAACATTGCTTGGCACCTGTGACATTGCCTGGATGGCTTATCCTAGTTAGGAAAGGAAGACCAAAGAGTGGAAGATAGCAAGCTTATATAGTTGAGACATTGATATTATTTTACCTAGGTATATACTAATTCCACCCTTTTTGTAAGCGGCACAGGTATACCATAATCTGCACTTTCTTTGCTAACCTTAAAAAAAAGCTTGTAGAATAAGCCAAGGCTTATTCTATGTTGATGATAAAATGCAGATTTTCCACTAAAAGGTAGTGACTTCATTTCTAAAGACTAAATTGAATGGTTCTCACAACATAATTTCAGCTGGTAAAATTTAGAAAGCTGAAAGTCATTCAATAAAAGAATAATCTCTGAGCCTGTATAGAATTTTCATTTGATTGAGAATTAGATATTATTTTATTCATGTTAAGCCATATTACATGATTTTGTTTCAAGGTAGAAAATTGTCAATAGGAATGTGGACTTAGTAGTACGTTTTTCTTTATTTGAACAAAACATTTTCTCTGTGTAGCCTGTCTAGGATGGCCATACAGAAGATTTCTTTTAGCCATTGCCTAAGAATTGATATTTCCTTATGCTTCTTTTGGGTAACTGATAGGATTTTTTTTTTCCTATTCTTTCCCAACTCCTTGCTTTCTCTTCTAAACCACTTGCTGCTTAAAAATTTTATAGTATAATTGAATAACTAATTATATTAAAGTAGTTTAATACAAAATTACTGAGTGCTTAGCTTTGAACTTGTTATTTTTTCTGAGCTACTTACAAACTAGTTGACTAGAAAAAAATTTTTTTTAATTTAAAAATTGAAATATTGCATATCTTGTATACGCAGGCCTGTTATTTTTTTTTTTATTTTAAATTAAAGTTATAGGGTCAGATGTGGCTCAACTGGTTGGGCATCCGTCTCCCATATGGAGGGACCCGGGTTCGATCCCCGGGACCTCCTGGTAAAAAAAAAAAAAAAAAAAAAAAAAATTAAAGTTATATACAGTAAAATTTATAACTTTTAGTGTATGACTCTACAAAATTTGGCAAACACATATTTTGACAAAAACGTACATGTATAACTACTGCCGCAGTTAGGATTACAACTATTTCATCATCTCAAAAAATTCCTCCATTCCCTTTGGTGTCAACCCCTAACCCTACCTTGAGTCCCTGTCAACCACTGATCTGTGTTTTGTCACCATAGTTTAACCTACCAAAAATGTCATATGAATGGAATCTGGCATTTAAGATTCATCCATGTTGTTGCCTTTTCTTTTTTCTTTTCTTTCTTTTTTTCTTGGGTGCGGGGAGTCCCGAGTAGTATTCCATTCTTTCATTGTATAGCTATATTACAGGTTTTTAGCCATTCCCCAGTTGAGAGGTATTTAGGTTGTTTCCAGTTTTGGTGATTATGAATAATACCCACGCTATACTTTCAGGGTACCTAATCTACTGCTACCACATGATTTGACTTTATTTTAGTCCAACTGCCTTAATTGTCAGTCAGAATGCAACTTTGCATATTTTCGTTCTAAACACAAGAGTGTTTATTCTCAATATTTGCTAAGTCCTGGTTTCTTTTCTCAGCATTGTATATTATAGAAAGTAGATGGTGGGCAGGAATATCTATAATATTTATAGATGCCTGTCCTTCACAGGGCTCCTAAGGGCAGGCATTGCCTTAAAGTTGTGGGAGATTTCATTTCTTTTTTTTTTTTTTTTTTTACCAGGAGGTCCTGGGGATCGAACCCAGGTCCCTCCATATGGGAGACGGACGCCCAACCAGTTGAGCCACATCCGACCCCAGATTTCATTTCTTATAAGTCTGATTGCTGAGTAATTTTTTGTCGTCATATTTTGAAGATGAAGCTATACTTGCACTAAGGTTCTGTGCAGCTTCCTACTTCCAGTTTGGTAGGCATATCATTCCAGCTCCTTCTACCCTTCAGTCTGCCCTTATCTAACAAGTTTCCTTTTGGAAACTTTTCTTAGCCAGGCTGCCCATCCCTGATAATTGGGAAAGTACTAGAGCCAGAGAAGAAGCTGAAGATTGTACTCTCTGTTGAGGGCACCGCAGATTAGAATGTCAGTCCCCCAAGCTCAGAGCTTTCTTCCAGTTCAGTGCTCCTACAAATGTTCTCTTGATCTTGCCCCCAGGAGTGGAGCACAGAGTCTTAACTGGTTTCTCCAATGGGCTGACATGTTGGAGGCCCGAACAAGGTGCTGTGCCAACTAAGGAAACAATGTGAGAATCTGTAAACGACAGACAACACTTAATGAAAGCTTATTGATGGCCCAGCTTCAGCACTTTTTTTTTTTTTTTTCCTGGAGTGTTTTTCTCTCGAGTTCTCTCCTCTCTTTACTTCATGCCTGTTATTAAACTTGCAACTCACTGAAGTTTATCGCCTCCACAATCTCTGTCCTTTCCCCCTCACACACACCTCACCCTGAAACGTTGATAACCAGCCAGCAATGTTTGGTTTAAAAATTTTAAGTGCTATGTGGTAATGCTGGAGCAAGAGGGCATTCCCAAGTGTCTCCCTCCAGGGCCTCATTTATTTCGAGAAATTATCTTGCTATACGGGCTTCCTCCTCCGAGACGGTCATAAGCCCATTCTGTGAATTAAAATGCCTCTTAGGACATAGAGCTCAGGAAGTAAGAAAGGAGGAAGAATGTGGAGTGATGGGTGACTTTTTCTTCTTTTTGGTTGGGGATGTAGTTATGATATGCCTTCTGTGTAGCTGCAGAAGTAATTAATTCTTCTGGTCTGCACGTGCCTAAAAAGGTAGATAACTATGGTGATGAGCTATGGCAAAACACCTTGAAATGAGAAAGTACCTTAGCTTTCAGTATCCTGAGCAATTAGTTCTGATCCCCACACTCTGATTTGTATCTATTCTCTTATTCACAAGGATTTGCTACTTAAGTTTCAAGATTGGTTGGACAATCAGCCTTGTGCTCTGGAGTCCTTTGACTCAGGTTGGCTCTGCAGGCGTGGGCTGTAGATTTCATGGTTGTACCTCCAGAAAGTTTCTTCAGGTTCGAAAGTCCTCTTTTGAGTTCCTTTCTCAAGTGCTGGTGGAATACTCCCATGGTACCGTAATAAGCTCTGCATGTATTTCTTTTTAGTTCTTCTTCCTATGATGTTAATTAAAGAGTGATTGTGATGATGAGAACTAATTAATGAGCTTCATCATTAACAGTTCCCATTTGAGACTTGCACATGATAATCCTGAGTGGTTCATTGTTATCTAATAGATTTACTCTGATTCCTGTTTTCCTGTCCTATTTTGTGTGCTGTGATGTTTGCCTCTTCATCAGCCCTAACTATTTTAATGCCTACTATATGAGGATTTTCAGTGGAAAGTTCATAGGATTCATTTTACTTAATATCTAGTGCAATCTGTCAGCCTTAACCCCTTTTCCAGAATTCACAGAACTTTGCTGTATGCAAGCTCTTTTTTCTAGGATGTGTATGACCTGGCTGTCGAAGTAGTGTTTCCTCAGACAACTTCTCTACTGTGCTTGCTAAGTAAGAATTCTGACTCCTCTCTGCCCCCCAGCATTCCCACTGTTCCAAACCTGGTGGTTAATTGTACTCAATTATTTCAGAGATACACGGCAAGATTCTTTGTTAGGAGTAAATTGCAATCTGACTGCTGATGGGGACTTCTTATAGGCATAGACAGATCTACCCACATTTGGAATAGGTTTGGCCTGACAAGCAAGAAGTGGGGGCTGAGTGGGAGTGTATAATGAAGGTGTGTTTATAACCCTTGCCTTTCTTCAGGGTAATTTAAAGCCCTCTTCCTGTAAGTTTGAGGTATAGATTGTAACTTCCTTTGAAATGAAGTCAACCTAGACACGTGTTGCATCATTGCTTTCTCAATTTCAAGGTGCAATGAGGAGGCAGAAACATTCCTTAAAGAGATGTCATCCACAATAGCAGGTTAAATGTAGCTAACGCAACCTTAAATTACCTTTTCAAAGAGTACAGGAAAATACTCATGTATGGTTTGTTTTGCAGCACAGGTAATGTAAAAACTACCAGTGCAGTAACAACAAAAAAAGACTTCCCTGATCAGAAATAACAGTTGCTTCTTGATTATTTACACCAGTGGAGGGGAATGGTACAGATAACAGAAAACCATAGCTAATTTATCTACTTAGATTCTCAAAGCCTTGAGCCAATGTGGGTCATGGAAAACTATGGCAAATAAATTGCCAGATATTATGTAAATAAGCCACAACATAGAAAACCTGGGGATAAGATAGTCTGCATATAGACTCCTAAGCAGAAATATTTGATATTTAATAGTCTTACTTAGAAATGAAGCATTCTGGGTCACAAGTCCTAATGCTATTTCTTTAAATTAGGGGCCTTTAATATTTATTTTTGAAAATACATCTTGGTGTGAAAAAATTCTTTAAAAATCTTTCATTTCGCTAACTCTCTGTGGGCCCGGTATCGTGGTTATTAGAGAATGTCATGTAAACGACATCTTTGACCTTTATCACTTTATTATTTTTAAAGTCCACTTGACATCTTAAACTCTTTGGTAGGTCCTGAACTGCTGATCTCTATTATACTGTCTCTCATTGCTGTACTTGCACAGGCTCTTTGAAAGGCAAATCATTGAACCACATTCAGTCAGATTTATATTAATATTATCAGAATTCCTAAAGTAAGTATTTTCTGTAACTAAATTAGCAGGGAATGCTTTATGACTACATCTCCATCAACTTGAAGGAACTTGTTGATCTGCCTTACTTGTCTTTTCATTTGAGCCACTGAAACTAATACTAGAGATTTCAAGAATTATAGTATTGAAAAGGAATATGCCAAGCAAAGCAGACACTTGGACTCAATGTGAGATGACAAGAAAAGACAGAGGCCATTATATTGCTGTGACTGAGATTTGAAAGAGCTGACACTTTTTGGTTATTACATTCAATTCAGGTGACTTTATAAGATTTTTTCACTCCTAAAATCTATCAACTTGGTGAGATTTCTATCTTTTCTCTCAACTGGGTGGTCCACGGGCATCTCATCTCATCCTTGTCTTTGGAACACTTGCTTCAGAAGATGGGGGTATCCATATTTTACCTTGCACTTTTGCATCTGGAAGTAAACTATGGCCAGTTCTTGTAGGCTTTTTAAATTTGCTGTCATGGCTCCAGTTGTTGTAGTTGACTCTCAGCTCTAGTCTTTGCCATGATAATTGGCATGTCCCATTCTCTCTGCCATCTTTCCATATGTCCTTTCTGGAATAGGGCTGTTGAGTTTTGGATTGAGACTTAGGAGGAGTCAGGAAAACCTATTGATTTTTATTACATGGATCACAGTGAGGTCCCTTTGCTTTTCTTGCTTCTTAGTCTGAGTGAGTGTCTCTCTTGATCAGGTAGGTAATGGGTTAGCAAAAAGGAAGCGAGTCTGCTACAGCACGCCAATGCACTCTTTATAGTATATTTTTCTTATGCAGTGAAGACTTCCTTATTGGTCTTAACATTAAAGACATGGTTTTGCATGTGTGTACACACGCATGCCCACTGTTGTTATTCTTTTTATATATATATATCCGAAAGACAATGCTGAGTAAAATCTATTTTTGAATATTATAGATTACTCCAGTCTTAAGGAAAGAGGCCTTCTCTTTGGAGACATTAGGTTGCCTCAAGATTTGTGATAATCAATTTGATAATTGTTGACTTACTGGCTCAGCTCATGAATAATGTCCCAGATTTAGACTAGTATGGCAAAAGGATTTTAATCAGGTAGTGCTTTCTTTCCCATTGAGCATTTGTCTTGCTTGACTGTTCTGGACTTCAGCCAGCTGCCAGAGAGGCATTTTCCTGCTATGTATGTACAGAGTAGAATGTATTCCTGAAGTGTTTGTTGGAGGAGTTGCTAACCCACTAAAGCTCATTGTTACCTTACCTTTTACCATTCGAGATGCTGAGAATGGATGACTGTCTCTCCTTTTCTTTGAGTCTGTTTCATAGGAAGGGTGAATCTCATTACTATAAATATTGTTTTCATCCTAGCTTACCTTATTGCTTCTGAATGAGAGGAGCCCCTTTGGCTGCTGAGAAAACTCTCAAATACTTGATGGCTTGCTAAATTTTCATTATGTAATGTGCATTGATTTAGATACAATAGCTCTGTTGCTAGGAGCAGAGCTAGAAAGGAAGAGCTTTGGGAATGCTCACTACTTGTGTCACAAGAGTCAGGAAAGTGTGCAGAACTTGCTGTCTTCAGAGGGAGTTTACATTTCTGCTGGTTAGACTGAAAACCTGAAATTCTAAAATCCAGAGACCATTCCTCCAGCCCATAACATGCATTATTTTGATGCTTTTAATTAGCCAGAGGGACTGAAAGGATTTGACAGCTCTTAGTCTCTATGTGGCAGAGAGCTCTAAATGTCCAAAACTTGGTACTCTTGAGGGGAAAATGTATGAACTTTGTGTTGATGCATGAGAAAAGTTTTCAAAGTGCTATGCAATTTTATGTATTTTTTATTGTTGCTATAATTATTCGTGCTGACGTGGTATGGTATTTGTCTCCATGGAGCACATCCTGCTGTTACAGATTTCCCTGGATGGGAACTGGAACA
This sequence comes from Tolypeutes matacus, assembly GCA_026826555.1. Lineage (NCBI taxonomy): Eukaryota > Metazoa > Chordata > Mammalia > Cingulata > Chlamyphoridae > Tolypeutes > Tolypeutes matacus. The sequence goes on along the minus strand of JAKSZT010053770.1, from coordinate 350,654 downwards.
GAATGCCTCAGGTACAGACGGACTCATCCCTGAAATGCACACAGAGCAAGAGTTGCTGTGCTAGTGCCCAAATAAAACTGGGCTGTTCTCAAGGTTAAGAAACAGTGAACTCTGAATCTTACATAACCAATTGAAGATTGAAAATGAAATACTTTTGGTTTCCTGGGAAGGGGTTTCAGGGACTGTATAACAGCCTGGCAGCCACTCTCCCCTGCCCCCCCCCTTTTAAATGGAAATTAAAGGTTAAATTAACCTTCATAGAAAGTTAGTATTGGGAAGCGGCTGTGGCTCAATCAGTAGGGCTCCCGTTTACCATATGGGAGGCCCTGGGTTCGGTTCCCGGGGCCTCCTGGTGAGGGCAAGCCCGCCCGCACGGCGTGGTTAGCTGACCCAGCGAGCACAAGCAGCAAGGGGGGGATAAATAAATAAATAAATAAATAAAGTTAGTATTGGTCTTCTGACCTCCTCTTCCTTCTTGTCCCAGAGGAGTGAAATTCTCATTTTCAAAGCCCCTTCCAAACTCATGTGCCCACTGAGTGCTTAGTACCTGTGAACAGAGGGAAGCAGGGAATCTATGAGAATGTTCGGGAAACTAGATTAAATATATTTCTTCTAATGTGGTCTCATGGCTATCATGTCTATGTCATGGTGTCAGACATGTTTGATTATATCGGGTTGTCTGCCTAGCTCTTTCTAGGCCAGAGAGAAACATTCACCTGGGGTCCACTGCTTTGTTTAAATGATTCTTTTCTTCTTTTCTCTACCAGGATACCCAAAAAGCAAAGCAGTTCCTGCCCTTTCTTCAGCGGGCAGGTCGTTCAGAAGCTGTGGTGGAATACGTCTTCAGTGGTTCTCGCCTCAAACTCTATATGCCAAAGGAAACCTGCCTTATCACCTTCTTGCTTGCAGGTAAGTCTTTGTGTTATACGTTACTCTGAAAATTCTTCCTCAGAAGTCATCCCTGAAGGCACACGCCCTCCTTTCTCTCTGTGTTTTATATAGGATTGGGAGCGTACTTAGGTTCTTTGATCTCTAATTGGGATGCGGACACAGAATGTCTAGATTTGGTCTGCCTGTCACTGCAGACCCAGCAATGTATCTTCTTCCTGTTTTTCTCATTTCCATCAACCCAGGAGGTCAGAAAGAAGTAGCTTGAAGGACAGCACATAACCTCAGACAACTGGAGTGAAGAAAGTCCCAAACATAGAAAAGTGATGAAATTCCAGTTGTTGGTACTACCCTCTTGAGGTCAACCACCCTGCCATCGTTAGTCATGGGCAGGTCTGAGAGGAGCTGAGATACACTGCCCTCATAGCTCCCCAGACAGTGGCACTTGTCTCTCTTTTATTCTTTTCAAATGTCATTGGAATCCAAATCCTTTTTGAAGCCTCAGACATGACATTACCTTCACAGTCTCCTGCATACACTATTTCTCTGTTGCACTAAGGTTGACAACTAGGGCAAACCTTCCTCCTTTCTTCTCACTGAATGTACATCTTTCTTATCCTGTCTTTTGCGCTTAGTATGTCACAAGCCAGAAGGACTACATATGTACTGTGCTTTTTGAGCAATTTACACTCATGCATTCAAGGAGAAAACTGCTTCATTTATTTCTTGCTGGCAAATCATAAAGTTATTTATTCATAATCAGTACTTCTCAGAGGCTGTGGTCTTTAGGAGAAAGCTGTTGTTTTACTTCAACCCACCCCACCCCTGTACATACACACATTCACACACTCACAAAGGACACGTTCCTTTGTGTCCTCTCGTGCACATTGCCTTTTTTGTTGCTGTCCTGTTGCTTCAGCAGTTCTGTTGAATTTTTTACTAGAATTTGCTATGGGGGAAAAGAAATGGGAGCCATGCTTTCTGTTCCCCTCCCAGATTGCCTCTGTCCTTTTTCCTCAAAGGTACAGATAATTTCTTCTCTGGATAAGGCCCTTCCTTGTGCCCCGATGAAGTGGACTAAGTTATGTGAGATAAATAAGTCATTGAACACATGACCATGAATCTCACTGCTGTTGTTTGGCTGTCAGTTCTAGTTGAGGCACTCATGCATGTGCTGAAAAAGTTGATCACTACACAGCTTTGCAGGCTTTCTGAGGGATTAATTGAAGGATAAAACCAAGCTCAGGGACAGCTATAGAAAAGGAGCCACAACAAATCCACCCCTTACTGGAGGGCTACACTTTGGTTTCTGCCTATATGAGCTGTAGTAAACTGAGGAGTAGCAAGCAGTGTGAGAGAGGCCTTGCGTGGAGCCATTTGCACCTTTTTCTTAAGATTTCTCTTCTTAAGAAGTTTCTTAGAGAGTTCTTGTTGGTACAGAGTTGGAGATATGTATTCAACTCATCCTCAGCTTACATCTGAAAAACAAAAGCATCCTTTTGGCACTGTAGAGCTTTATCCCAGAGATGTAAAGAAAGAATATTATTATTTCTCTGCAACTTGCCCTGAAATCTATAGGGGAAAGAAAATATTGAAGCTCTGGCTTCTAAAGTCAAAACTCTGAATGGAGCTGGCTCAAAGCATAGGCCTATCTTGGCTTGAGTTTTCTGCGGAATCTTTCTGCTTTTTTTTTTACCTTGCTTAGACGTGATCAGTCTGATCACTAGACTCTGTACCAGCAGGTTCCTCTGTGTACTTGGTATTCTTCTAAGATTAGGAATTCAAAGGACCTTCCCTGAGTTAACTTCGATTCTGAAAGATAGACTACTCGGAAGCAAATGCATGATAAAATAATAATAATAAGCTTTTGCATTTTTCTCCTGCCATACTATATGCTGTCATATTATGCATCTTTTGGTTTCTTTAGAAACCTGGCAAGGATACAGGTTATTAGAAAGTCTTAGGAGAAAGCAGACTAAGGTTTCAATCCTGGCTCTACAGCATGTAAGCAGGTGCTGTTAGGGAGGTTATTTACCCTTTTCAAGCTTTTCTTTACCTGTCAGTTAACTGGCTCTTGTTTCTTGCCTCTCAGGAGTGGTAGTGAGGTTTTAATGAAATGAGTAAAGGGTCCAAAACAAGCCTGATTTAAAATAGTTAATCAATAAAATATTTGTTTCCTTCCTTTCACAAAGAGTAAGTGATTTTATGACTCAAGCTTGCCTTAACACTTGTGTGAACAGCATGGCTGTGCAGTGTGTTTGCACATAGCTGTGGCTCTACCATAGAGGTTTTGAATTAGGCTTTAATTCAAATTTGGAAATAGGTCAAGAAAAGGAGCTGTTCCATCCACCTCCTGACTAACAAGCTCACTGAAAGGAGCGCTGCTGGCTTTACCCTTTGAGACTTTGGAGCAGGGGACTCTGCATTGTCCTGAAGCATTGTCACAAAGAATCCAGACATAGGTAAGACCTAGTCTTACCTACAGTCCTAGGTTTCAGGACGTTCTAGAGGACAGACAGAAATGTAAACGTACGGCCAGCTTGGGCACTAATGAGATAATAGAAGTATCTACAAGGCACAGAAATAGCACAGAGGAGGGAGTGATGAGTTATTTAGGTGGAAATCTGAGAATACTTCCCTGAGGAGTTGCTCTCTGAGCTGTGTTTTGAAGGACAAATAAGAGTTTGCTATAGGGGGGAGGCAAGGAGGAGGAAAGGAACAGTCTAGGTAGAGGTAACAGCATGTACAAAGTTGTAGAGGTGTGGTAGGTCCCAGTGTGTCTGGACAACCATGCCCTTTGGTATTGGTCGAGTATAAAGAGCTAGGACGGGTAAAGGGTGAGATGAGGCTGGAAACAAAACCAGGAGCTAGGCTTCCTCCTTTAGAATATTCTGTGGGCTCTCAGAGTGGCTGAAAGGCAAGAGAGTGATATGCTGACTTGGGTTAAGAATGTTTATTTTGGTGGATACATTGGAATAAATGAAGCCGAATGCTGGGAGAGCAGTTAAGAGGCAAGAGAGAGAGAGTCCTCAAATCTGACAGTGGAGTGAAGAGGAGATATTGGAAAAGTATTTTTTTTTTTTTTTTTTTTTTTTAAAGATTTTATTTATTTATTCATTTATCCCCCCCTTGCTGCCTGTGCTCGCTGGGTCAGCTAACCACGCCGTGCGGGCGGGCTTGCCTTCACCAGGAGGCCCCGGGAACCGAACCCGGACCTCTCCCATATGGTAAACGGGAGCCCTACTGATTGAGCCACAGCCACTTCCCGGAAAAGTATTTAAGGAGGTAGACTTGTCAGCATATGGGAATGACTGGAATATTTTGTCTTGGGACAATGGACATTGTTGGGTGTAGGAGAGAAAGAAGAGCTTTCTTGAGCAATTGGAGGGGGGTAGATTGTAATTCCACAATCAAGGGTAACACAGGAGTAAGAATAGGTTTTTAGGAGCAGGTAATTGGTTTGGTTTGGGCATGTAGTATTCAAGGTATCTGTGGGCTATCCAAGTAAAAATGCCCCAAACTCAGCTGAAGGGTCTGCATAAAATATTCAGGCACTTGGGCAATAGTTAAAATTGTTTCAGTGCCTAGAAGACAGGTTTAACAGGAACAGACAAAAACCCTGGAAAACACTAACCTTTGAGGAGTGGGCTTAAGGATTCATATGTGGGCTGAGAAGACTAGTCAGGGGGTTGGGAGGAGAATCATGAGAGAGTGGTCTTCTGGAGGCCAAGGAAGGAAAGAATATCTAGGAGTCAGCAGTGTCAGATTTTACCTAAAAGATTAAGTAAGTAAGTACTATGAAGGGGTTATATACTATTTGTCAATTTAGTAAGTCATGGGTAACCTTTGTCAGTGCTATTTCATCAGAGTTGAGTCAGCTCAAGGCAGATCACAGGTGATTGCAGAGTAAATGCAGGGGTAAAGAACAAAATTATGTAATCTAAGGGAGCGTTCCCTTGAAAAGGAGAACAAACAAGTGAAAGCCACAGAGGGTCAGGGTAACGTTTTAAGGATGTCAGCATCTTGAATGCTTTTATTACTCCAGTTTTTATTCAAGATTGGAGCAGAAAGTGGTTTGTATTTTCAATATATCCATTGTTTTCATAATACCAATTATAGAATGTAAAACTCAAGAAAATCTTCGTGGCAAATGAGGATATTTTAAAAGGTGGAAAGAGCAGTTGTGGCTGAAACAGTTGAGCTCCTGCCTCCCACATGGGAGGTCCCGGATTTGGTTCCTCGTACCTCTTAAAAAAAAAAAACTAAAACAAAGAACAAGCAAAACAAACAAAAAAACCAACTCAGGGAAGCCAAGGTGGTTGAGCACTGGCTTCCCACATACGAAGTCCCGGGTTCATTCCCCGGCCTCCAGTACCTTAAAAAAAAAAAAAGGTGGAGTGAGAAGATAAAATAAGAAACAGGTTAAAAAATGTTGAGACTCACTGATTTACATTGTGAGGAGAAATGACAAAAGGTTGCAGTGATAAGGGAATGTTGTGGCTGGTCTTAGACCACTAAACTTTAGTTTTAGACCATTAAAACTTTCTCATCCAGCAAAAAAAAAAAAAAGGTTGCAGTGACTAAGAGGAGACAGAGTGAATGAAATGGACATGGGTCTCTTAGAGAGAGCAGGACCCTCTAGTCCTCTGAAAACAGCTATGAAGCTGAAAGGAGTTTAGGTGTAGACATAAGGGTTTTGACTCATGACTTTGATTTTCACTATAAACATCAAGGGGTAAAGGTTGGTGGTTTGAGAGTAGTGACAAAGGTTGGAATAGCTGCCAAGGGTCATGGATGTAGAAACTGGCCCAAGACCAGTAAAAGGACTGACAGGCTGAAGAGAATACTGAGATTAGAAGTCTTTAAACTTGCACTATAAATTACCATCAGTGTGTATTGGTTCTTAATTGCTCTGCTGCTTAAGTGTGGGAGTGTGGAAGATGGATCCAGCCTAAGGGCTTTGAAGGAGGCTGTTGAGTCATCAGCTGTGGGCTCCACCCAGGGTAGAAAAAGAATTGAGGCCAGAGAAGGGAATAATAAACAGGGATGGATGAGAGGAGCTTTAACACAGTGCCCAGTGTATTGTAGATGCTCAATAAATGATAGCTGTTACTTTTTATTGTTGCTGTTGTAAATTTGGATGTATTTTCCACATGGATCTTGAAATATCCTGATTCAAATGGAAAGGTTACTATGCCTGATAGGAAGGAGTGACCTAGGGAGTGGCAAAAACAAACAAACAAAAAACCACCTCAGAGACAAGGAGGCGGAGAGTATAATAAAACTAGCTGATAGGACTTCTAAGAGGTTGGGATTTTAGCACAAACAGGAGGTTAATATTTGGATGCCAGGCCATGCTGACACTCACCCCTGCAGTCCCTGTGATTTAGGATGTATGCAGAGAAAATAGCTTGTAATAGGGTAGGTGTGTGGAGCAAGTGGTCTGTGAAGAGGTTAGAGGATATACAGAGAGTTCATTTCTGTGTTATGGTTTCACACAAATAGTGATTGGAGACAAGGAGTCAGGAAAGGTAAGTATTTTGCTCTTGGGTGGTTGTGGGCCTGGAAGTGGCCCTCTACCCATCATTTCCTCACTGTTGGAGTAAAGGCTAGTCTGAAGACCTTTTTAGGGCTTCCTTCTTAAGGTTTAACTCTTTAAGCTAACACTTGCTTTTCTTCACTAATCCTGTAGAATCCTGTAGTTCTCATCCAAACAGGATAAATTTGAAGGGCAATGAGATTCTTGTGGACCGTGGGTCCCCAGTGCTTGTTGGGCCTTTATGTCCAGGTATATCCTGTAAAGAGCTGATGAGTAGCTAGGCAGAATTGGCTCCTGTTGGGCATGGCCTCCACTACAAAGTTGTAGGTTTGTTTGAACAAAGTTTTCCTTCCCAACAGTAACTCAGCACCACTGAGCCAATATGACAGAAGCTGACAGCAGGAACCTGGGTTTCTATTATCCAGTTTTCCTTCCCCAATCTCTTTTGTAGACTAAGCTCACAGGACTCCTACTTGGTAATTAGTTTTTATTCTTGATCATTTTGAGTTTGAAAAATTCAAAGAGAATTTTCAGAAATCTAGGCACTCATTCTTGTGGAAAAGAGCTGGGTGACTGGCCAGTTTAGATGTTTTTCTGTACCCATCATTAACAAAACCCAAATATTCATGTTCTGGTTTGTTCACCTGGGCAGTGATCGTCATGGCACAGCTCTGCATGTATCTGTGGGATGCCCTCTACACGGTATAAAAGTGGCATTGTGTTGGAAATGATATCTTTGCAAGCAAGGAGTGAGTTTAGGTTGTGATTCTCAAGGGGAAAGCCAAAATAATTGTTGTGAGCCATCCCTTATGTGCTGCTCTCATTAATCCCAGCCTTTTGGAGAGCCCTCTGGACTTCAGGGTGGGGTGTACACTTCCATTTTTCTGTGGCCTTTTTTGGGCAGACGGCCCCACAGCTTGACAGGGAGTGGCATTTGGCCGGAGCCAGCTGGCCTCTTTGTCACGGTTCCTGCACCCCTGTATGTAGAATGATTGTGTGGTCAGATGGGATAGCAGGTGGGGTGGGAAAAGTCAGCTGTAGCTAACAGGTCAGTGCCTCCTGAAAGCTCTTGCCTTTAGTCCTTTGAGCACCTGGCTTAGGTTTGGTCAGTGAGCAGGTGACTTTACACTGTCAGAACAGAGCCTGCTCAAGGTACCTCTGCCTGCTGCTATGGGCTTCTCCTGTGCAGACTTATTTCAGTCTTGAAGGCAGTCATGGTCATTTCTTGTCCTGAGTTAGCAGGGAAGCCAGGATCCCCAGGCAGCCTGATTGTTAAAAGCATCCTTTCTCTTCATTCAGCACTTCGTGAGCCCTATACATCTCCTTCCATCTGAACAAAAGCCCTTTACCTGAAGTCTATATTATTAGTTTATTTTCATTTGACATATGTGTCACGTTTTTCTTTTATAACTTGTGTTAAGAGAGACCAAGGCATATATTTGTGAATGGCACAGCCCTTGACATGCATTTTTATTTATTGGCACCAGTTGGGCACAGAGTGTGTATCATCGCAGTGGCCTTTATATTAGGTTTTCTTGTTTTGAATTGCTTTCTTGGCTCTTCAGTATCAGGGCCATGCTAAGTGCACAGTTCAGGAAGTCGCCCTGTTGGCTAGCTAAGCGTAGTAGATATTAAATTAGTGCCTATAAACCAAATACTTTCTCCTGAATTGGAAGAGAAAATAATTTGAGGTTTCAATGCAAGGTGATCTAAGGAGTCTTATATCAGGTATTTTGAGTCTTCTGCAAATGCACTGTGTGAGCTCACCCCCTGTTGCATTTCCATTGTTCTTAAAGGTGGTAGAGCAAAATGTATGATGCATTGCAGACTGAGGCATGTGGGGGCCTGGGGAAAACGGATGTCAGTCATCTTGAATGGAATTCATGGTACAAACTCCTTAGAAGGCAGCAGCCACCTAGCAAGGGGTTCCCACGTGGTGACATAATTAACCAGGTTCCTAGTCATATGAAACAAGACTAGAGAAACGAGACTTCCCTTTGCTTGCCCCTTGGCATTTTTCCATTTTTTCCCCCTCTCTTTTTATTAGCTGCATTATGTATGGAAAGGGAGGCATTGAGAAAAGGTTCTAGCTGTCTGGGATTTAGTGTTGGAGGGTGTGTACATGGTGCAGTAAAGATTTAGCTCTGTGTCCTTCTACCCTGAATGCCTTTGAAAAAGTGTCTCATTTCCTCCTTTCTCTTTAACATCTCATCTCCAGCCCGTCCTAATAGGAGTATCAACTTCCTGTTTCAGTAGACCAAAAACTTCTAATGAGAGGATGGAAGGGGAGGGAAGGTGAAGAGGAATATCCTCCTCATCTCCTGGCCCTAGGAATGGTGGATCCCCATTGATTACCAGTGACTAACCAAATTACACAATTAAAACCAATGTATGTTTAAGTGAGAAATCCCATTCTGCTATCACAGAGGTGCTAATGAATCAGGCTGTTATTGTGGTTGTGTTTGTTGGGCTTTCTATCCTTAATTAAGCAATTACAGGATCTGCTGATACTTATGAATTCCTTTCAGATCCTTTAATTGAATTGCAACTTAATGGGTATTTGTAAAGTGGGATATTCTTTCTCTTGGGACTTCCCAGTTTGATTCTGTCTCCACTGCTACTTGCTTTCGGTTGGGCCCCATTATTGGAAAAGGGCAGCTTTACCTGAGACTTTTCTGGGGCTGCTCTAGCTCTTCACTTTTAAAGATATTCATTATATAAATTGTAAGATATTTATCATATGTCCATGACTTAACATCATGGAGGGGGGTGGCTTTTAGGAAAGGATTAGTACAATAGACAAGCGTTCCATAAACAGGGATTATTTTTTAATGTGGCTAAAATCTTTGCGAGTCCACTGTAAGAGAGGAAATCTTTGATAGATTGTGGCTGATACATAAATTAATAAAATAATTTCCATTCTTGAATAAGTTTTAGTTTGATAGTAGAGGCAGCCACATGAAAAACATAAACAAGGAAAAGTAAAATAGGAATTATCAAAACTTTAGACACTATACCATGAGAGTTCAGCGGAAAGAACAGTTGATTGGGAAATGGAAAAGACTTCCCAGGTGAGATGGCATTTTGAGCATCCAGAAAGATCTAAAACATTTTCTTTTGGCAGATTGGGTGTGTTTTGTCTAGGCAAAACTGGTTTACCTATATCAGTGGTTCTAAAAGAAAGGGATGTACCCATCAATCATTTTTCTCTCTGCTTCTGTATTGGCGTATATACCTCCTCCTCAGCTCTCGCACCGTTGAGTATTTGGTGCTCTGCCCTCCGCTCCCAGTCTCTGCAGGCATACCGTCACCCACTGGTCCTTTGAAGGGAAGCGCGAGCCTGCGATTACTGCCTGATTATCTCCCATCTTTAGATCGTGAATCATTCCCAGAATGAGCCTCATCATACTTCTGGGTTATTCAATCTCACGGTTATTTGACAGTTTTTTTTTTTATATCCACTAGGCATTAGGCTAGGAATATAGAAATGCATAAGATATAGTTCCTGCCTTCAAGCAAAGTACTTGTGTCTACTAAAATAAAGAATGTATAGACATGATGAAAAAATACTTTTAAGAAGAATAAGTGTACAAGAAATAGGCCTTCCTGTCCACAACCCAGAAATATAGGAAGCAGAGTTGGCTGGCTCAGCCCAGGGCTTGGCAGGCCAAAAGTAGACATCCCAAGTGAGGATCCCCCTTTTAGGAAGGACATCAGTCAACTGCACAGATGTCCTCAGAGAGAGTGACCAGGATGGTGAGAGTACTATAAGTGCCAATACCTGAGGACTAGTTGTAAGAATTAAAGGAAAGACTTCTAGTACATATTGGAGTGTTCCAGGATAAAAGAGGATGGAATCAATTTGTCAGTAGTCATTTCAAGTTTGTTTTTTTTTTTTATTGAGGCAGAGTAATAAATAAAGTCATCAATAAAAATAAGATTTGTTCAGCATGGTTTCATGGCAGTCACAGACCTTGGAGCTAAAACACTTGAAGACAAGTCCTTCCTAGTTGATTATTTCCATCAGGCTGGCTTGCTTTCTTTTGGTATAAGGTTGGGGACCAGGAGATGAGGGCCCTTATGGCAGTTCTGTGCCCACCTATCTAGGGGTTCCTGTGAATGAGGGAAAGATAGTCCAGCAGTGCCCACCTTCTGTGGTGTCAGACTGCTGAGGATGGTGCAGCCTCCTAATTGGAGTGTTCAGGCCTCACCATCTCAGTTGGATTTTGTGTGTCAAGAAAAGCAAGGTGTTGATTTATCTTCAACTTGTCTGTGATAGGCCCATTGATTGCCTCTTAATAGGTCAAAAGGGAGTGAAAAGAAGCCTTTCCTCTTGAATCCTCTGACTTCTGCCTTGCACTAGTACTTTTATACCCTTACTGCTTTTGGGTTTTAATATATCTGAAACAAGGGCAGAAGTTTTCTTTGCTTATGCCTTTTGGGCAAGGAAAAAATATCCTGGATTGAGTTAAGGCCTATCAAATGTAGAGCTAATAAAAGCCAGTGGAGTGGGTACAAAAGGGTCAGTCTTGTGAGCCTTTCCCCAAAGGTTCCTTTCTACTTCCTTCACCTCTTCTCCTTCAGGGTTCTTTTGAGTCTGTTTTGGGTGTGTGGGCTGCCTATCTAGTGGGCATGGGGGAAGGAATGAGAAGCAAACAGAAAGCTGATGGCTTTTCTTTGCTGCAGTGTTTCCAACATGAGCACCTGTCTCTTTAGTTGTGCCCAGATGTCTTGGTTCTGATTCCATTCTTGTGGCTTTCCGAGAAGAATAAATTTCGGGTGGATTTTTCAACTCCACCTTGTCAACCTGTTGGCATTTCCCTCAAGGCATTTAGTAATCGTGGTAGCTAATAGCAGCACCAGGAACTGGGCAACCTTCCACCTTCCCCTGCCCTGGTGGCCAGTCTAGTAGGAGAAAAAGGCAGGACACGGTTGCAGGAGAAGGTGTGTAAATGGTTTGGTAATTTGAAATTAATGAGAAATGCTTTGAAATCTGGTAATGGGCAGCCCCAGGGTGAACAATGCATACTGCCTGTAAGACTTAATCCTGGTTGCTATGGGAACCACCTCTCACATCCCCCCTTTCAGAGATTTGACTTTGTTTTTTTTTTTGTTTGTTTGTTTGTTTGTTTGTTTACAGATTATAAATGCCCAGGTTTTATTTGTGTGTTGATCCATGCTGGGCAGGGTGCAGAAGGCTAGAGAGATAGAGGTTCAGCCTTTGTGCTTGCTTTTTTTGTTGTTATTGTTTTTGTTTTTGTTTTTTGTTGTTTTTTTAAAACATTCAAAATAGTTCCTCATCATTTAAAAAAATGTCTTTGCCCCCTCCCAAAACCTCCAGGTCATTGCTCATCTTGGATTCCTCTCAGAAAGTTTTCCTGAGGCCCTGGCTTTGCCAGATTGTGCCTGGCTCTTTGTATAAAATTTGCATGAATGGCACTAACATGGGAATTGGGACACACTAAGGTGTCCAGTTTGGGTATCTAGCCCAAGCATACCTTCCTGTTGACCTTGAGGAGACACCACAGATTTTCACTGTTGCTGGATAGGCCCACTGACTGCATAGTGCACTTCCTCACAGCCCATGCCTGGGGGGGGTCCTGAGAAAGCCCAAGGAGCTGCTCTCAGTTTCTGTGCCACGGGATCGGTCCCAGATTCTGATGCAGGGCTGCCAAGCACGGACCTTTAGGAGCAAGAACAATTCACAGAAGTTCCTTTCATATTGGAAGGCATCTGAGACACAACCCTATTCTCTCAGTCATGTTTTTTCATCATTGAAGCTTTTTCCCATTTATTAAATCACCCATTTCATCCAGACCTTCTAAGTTTTGTTTTTTTGGTTTTTTAAGCCAGTGCTTCATCACCCTTTGCCTAAGATTTTAAATAAATAAATAAATAAATAAATAAATAAATAAATAAAATCTTCTTTAAAACTCTCTGTTAAAGCTTTCTGGATTCCCCGTCATTTTTCCTTGTTATTCTCGTGTTTTACAATAGCATTACTGGATAAAACCTAGAGTAACTCCTGTACCTACCTTTACTATATGTAGGAAAATATTAAATCAACTAGTTAGTCTGTGCCCGCTGGAGAAGTTCCCATAACCTGCCCTGTGTGCTCCTTTCCCAAGCTTGTACATCTGCTAGTGATTTTTCTAGGGTTAATTTGGGTGTTTTTATTTTTAAATTGGAACATGGTGTCTGTCTCTTCTCTGTGTGTTTTGGATGCAGCCCCTGTGCTAGGCATGCGGTTATTAACTCCACTGATATACCAGTTCACTCATTAGCATTTGCATTTTAAATTACAAGCTAGAGCAGACGACATTTGTGCTATATTTGTACCATTGCTTTCTTCATGAATGATGTCGTATGTGCAGGGACTGCAGAAATAACTCCTCTAAGGCCCTGATGTATTTTAGTCTCTTTTTCAGCAAACTGCGATTTCTTTTTTTACCCTTGATTCTCATTGTTTGATAGGGAATTATTTTTTATTCTTTTCCAAGTTTAGACCTATTTGTGACTGCTGCTGATTGGGAAGTGCTAATGACAGACCAGCCCATCATATCAAAATAGGCCTATTGCGTAGAGTGGCCATCTTTCCCTTTTCATGTGGTGCTCCTTGTAACCCGCCTGCTCTGGATTAGATAGGAGGGAGTTTTCTCCAAACCGTCCTTTGGTTTGGTAGATGGGAAGACATGGTGACGGATACTTATTCTTGCTCAATCTTTTTTTTTTTAATATAGTTGATTTGTCAGTGGTTGTTTTTTTAATGCCTGTTATTGTTTGGCACTGCAATGGGGAAAAAAGGAAGTAGTGTCTGCCTTCAAGGAGCTTATTTTTGGCAAGAAGCATTTAGATTGCACTACAATACAGCATGTAATTAAATACTAGATTGTAAAATAGCAGGTTAGAGGTAGGTTCTCCTTAAATGAGAGTGGCCAGTAATTAAGTCCTCATGGGAGAACTTTTGCCACCTAGCAGATGGTACCTTCATCGCTTAGTTGGCAAGACCCAAATCAGAAGTGCTCCATCATGTATCATGGATATGTGAGTTGGCTTCCCCAACTCTGCTAACCCTTGTCTTTGGCAGCAGATAGGGGGCGGAAAGCAGAGCTCTGGTAGATTTCTCTGCATTGCTGCCATTATGCTGTTTCTCTGTAATCTCTACTTTGGTTCCTCTGAGTTCTGTCTCAGGGACTCTTCCTTTTGGTGAATTCTAGCTTTTCAAACATATCGTGAAAAATCCAGGGAAGTCACACTGAAAGTAGCAGAAGTACATTCTGAATAGGAAAACAGTAATCCTACCATTGATATAAACAGTTTTTATATCCTTACCTTTTTACTAAAGGTCTTCTCCCATAGAGTCCTCTTTCTGCTAACTAGCTGCGGGAATAACCAAGACATTAAGAGTTGCCTTTGAGGCTGGTGATCTGTTAGTCCAGAATCAGATCCTTTTTAGGCTTCTCATTGCCACCCAGGGCATGTCATAGAATAATAAAAAGAGTTACATGGTATAGGTAATAGAGTTCTAAGTCTACTTTCATGTTGGCCCATTTCATTTAGACTGACCTCTCAGTCAATACTGCCATATCACACTCACTTCTTATTCTCTTAGAGAACAGATCTTATATTGGAATGAGTAGGGATGAATTGGTAGCTCTTGTTCCTGCAACATAGCAGCACTTGAGCAAGTCCAAATTCTACTTCACATTTGGTACAACTCTGTATATTTCCTTTGATTGTATTAATTGTTCTTGTAAATTTTTTTACCCTGGAATCTACTGATTCAGAGTTCTCTAAGAAACACAAACATTATTTGGAGTCAGATCTCCAAATGGGGCCATAGTCGTGTGAGAAGGATTCCCTTAAACGTCTAAGCATTCAGGGCTACCTCCTACCTCACTTCCTCACGTTAGTTAATTTTCCATCAACTAAAACCACTTGTGAAGTTCTTGTGAAATGTTAATGGTCAAGACAAAATTGATAAGAATTGTAACATACCTCTCTATTTCTTCTCTTCTAGGAAGATGGTCCCAATTTTTGTCTGCTATGATCTTTGGTGGCTTCCATGAGCACCAAGCTCCAAATATGGGCATTTGGACTTGTCTTTTCTCTTGTCTTTAGCTTCTTTTGGTCTCTGTGCCTACTCTCCAGAAACTAAGCTGTGCCTGGAGGGTGTGGAGGGGATGCATGGACCCCTGGAGACTTGGGAGTAGCAAGGCAGAGCGAGATATACAATTGGCTGGCATCACCTGTGCAGTTAGAGGAAGGTTCATTTGGGTTGCATGATAGCAGGTGTCTAGGTGGCACTTGGATTTTTCATTCAGATAACATTTATAAATGCTACTTAACCATGCTGATGAAAACAGTTGAGACAAACAGCTCACTGAAGACCTGAGGAAACCCAGGGACTGTATTCCACTTTTTCATTACGTTTGTTATCCAGGTGAAAGGCTGATTGCTGCCAGTCACTCCTCATCCTGCTGCGCTCATGCTGCAGAAGAGGCGGTATGTGGCTTTCCTGTGTTCCCCCAGCTGCCAAGCCATCCAGCTCTCTCATGGCTTTCTGTGCCTACCTCCACTACGTCATTGGCTTCTGACAGAAACCTTGAATTAAGTGGTTTAGGAATAAACTGCTTGAATGCGTTTGTGCAGATAGCTTCTCTCACCAGCTCTCTGAAGTGCTTTTTGAAATACACGGGAGCCCTTTGTAAGCTGCCTTAAAAGCTGTGAAGTCCATTGTTGCTGCTCTCTGCAGCCAGCGCGTCTCTAACCTAAGTAATGTCTCCTTGGCTCTGGGCCAGGGCTTGGTATTGGAAACTCGCATAAGCAGCAAAGCCGCCCACCAGAGTCACTAGCAGCTGTTGCAGGTTGGAGGATTTGCGGAAATTGAGATTACTGTTCCCAGATATTGGCAATTGCCTAGTGATGAATGACTGAGTCTGTGCGAGGGGACTCTCTATGCTTTCCTTCGGCCTTTTATTCTCAGCCCTCTATTGTAGCGCCTGCTCAATGGCCCCGTTGTGAAGGAGGGCGGCTGAATGGAGGGGTAAGTGGCCTGCCTCTACCACCATTCCCTCCCTCATTTGGCCTCAACGGAGACATTAATAATAGCTCTTTGATCCCCTGAGCTGGCCCTTGGGGGCAGGAATTTGGTGGCCCATAGCACAGATGCCAAGGGCTAAGAATCTAACCTTGAGAGGGTAGAGTGAATGCTGGTTCAACTACACTGCTGCCTTAGTCCACCTGTCTGCACCAGAATACCCAGGGGGACAAGGCCAGAGATCTGAAAAGATCTATGAGAGTCATTTGTGGTAGGTGTGTTTATTTCTGATATGATTGCCCAAGAGTGAAAATTTTAGAGGGTGGTGCCACTTTATATAATTTCTTCTTAGCACATATACCCATGCATATTTATTTATATCTGCATATGCTGAAACCCATGTTACATTGCCATCTTTCTAGAGATAAAACTGAAAAGCAATAGGAACGAACAACCTCTATTAAGAGGCTTCTACCCTCCCAACTCCAACCCCTGCCATCACTTTCTATCATGCCTCATTTTTATTTTCTTTATAGTACTTTGCACTGCCTGAAAATATCTAGTTTGTTTATTTGCTTTATTTATTGACTCTTTCTATCATCAGAATATGAGATGCTGCAGGGCAGGGGCTTCACCTGTCTGGTCACTGGTGAAACCACTGTGGCATTACCTGGAGTAGAGCCTGGCCCAGAGTCAGTACTCAGGAGATAGTTCTGGAATGAATGAATGAACACTGATGTGTCTGGGCTAACACTTAGATTATTTAAAATTTCAGAAAACCAAATAACCCCACTATTCCCACAGAGAATGAATACTAGAGCCATATCGGTCCTGAAATACAAACAGAGCACCAAAGTGAGTGTCTTAACCAGGAGACCTGGATTACAGCTTTGATCTGTCCCCCAAAGCCACTTAGCCTCATACAAGTCATATAACCTCTCTGGGCCTCAGGTTTTTTCATAGAGTTAAGGGGGTTGGATTAGGTTCTCTGGTTCATTCCAGGTCTGAAGTTATAATAATAATGGCTGGGCCTGTTAACTCATTTACTTCTTATTGCAACCCTATGCAGTGCTTACCATTTTATAGATGAGAAACTGAGGCTTTAAAAGTTAACTTGCCAAATAAATAGCACAGCACATGCTCTTGTCCTACCATATGTGTATATTTTCATTTAGATCCAAGGCCCTTATTGACATTGAACATGTTGTTACCAAGGTCTTAGCACTGACAGTTCTCCAAGTAACAAGGGAGCTTTCCAGTCTTCCCTCATTTCACTACATCTACCTGTGCTCTCTTGCTAGCAAGGAATAAATCTGGCACTGCCTTTCTCTTGGATAACCAAAAGCAAAGCTTAAAGACAGGGACAGTTGGAGTGGCTCTTGTTTGGAAATGTAGTTTGGGGGGGGTGTGGGTTGTTTGAGGCTTTGGATTTGCTTTGTGGTCTCAGAGCTGACACCAATAGGGTCACATCTAAGATGAGAGCATGGCTAGCACATGTGATTGTGGGACAGAGAGCAGGTCAGACCTGTGGGATGGGTTTATGAGCAAGAGCATTTATGGATAAATTAAACTTTAGCCCTGAGTAAGCAAAGTCCTAAGCCAGTTATTACTATTCTGGCACTTCTAATGGGCCCCATGCAGCCTTTATAAATTATTCAACTGCTTTACTAATAAAAAGCCAAGCAACTTGTGTATTCCTGGTGATACTTAAGTATATAGCCTGTAGAGAACAGGTTAGAGGGACAGAATATTTGCTGAACACTAGGGAAACCTGTCTTCTCATTTGGGGATAAAAGAGTTAAATTGCAACTAGCTTGGGTAGCAGACTTTTGAGAGAACAGCACAAAACTGGTGTTGAAAAGCTAACACTGTAGGGTAACAAGGGGCTTCCCTCTGAGGAAATGCCTGCTGGGGTTCCCTTCACTGTTGCATCTGATTCACCTTTCACAGAGTGTCCTGATTATGGTAATTAAATGCCCCAAGAGAGCTAATATGTAAGCATCAGAAGTTGGTATGTTGGGGAGTTTTTTGTTTTGTTTTGTTTTGTTTTGTTTAATTTTTAAGATTTCTTATAACTTTTTATTTTGATATAATTTCAAATTGACAGGAAAGTTGCAAGGATAGTACGAAGAGCTTCCATTTAACCCTTTGTTGAATTCCTAACATATTACCCCATTTGCTTTACATCTTTGTCCCTCATGTCTATAAAACAGCAGATTTTTTTTCCCATTCCGTACAGAATATACTTATTAAAAAGTCCATGAGGTCACCATACTTTTTCCCTGGCAGACACTATGGTGTTGCCACAGTTGGGAAGGTAAACTGTGGCAGCGAAACATCCTGGCTTTTCCAGGGAAACTCCTGCTTTCAAGTCCTCTATTTGAATTGCCTGTCAAATATCAGACCCGTGAGTTTTTCTATCATTCTAGGAGCTGTGGGGCTTCTGTCAGGCCTAGATATTTCCAGGCATGAGAGAACCTGCAAGTAGCTCCTAAGTGAAGTAGTTTACAGTGAAGAACTTTCCAGTCTGTCTGGAAGCCCCTGGAATGTGCACATCCCAGTCTATCTGCATGTTTTCTCTCCACAGCTTTGATGCTGCACCTAAAAATGAGAGGGGTCTTAAAATCTTTTTGTTTCAGCTTTCAGTAAATAATAACGAAACTATTCATTCACATATACCTCTAAGCATGCTTGGGTTCTGTTATTTAAAGGTGCTTTGGGAGTTTAGCCTTGGTGGACTACCTGTTTTAGCTGAAGTCCAGCCTGCTGAAAGCCGTGGGACACCAAAGACAGAGGAGGATTCTCGAAGCTGATGCTTCCCTCCATGCTAACTAGAAAGTATAACAACTGGTGTCCAAGGACTTTGACTCTCGCCTCACATTTCATGGCACGAGCTTTTTAAAGGAAGACTCTTTTTTTCTTTGAACTGTGTACACACATACCATATTTACCCTTCCCCATCCACTCCCTGTCTTGTGTCTCTCTGAGTAGTAACTAAAACGATTACTGTGTTGGTATGTGTACCTGTCCTCATCGGTGATGTCTTTTTCATCTTCACTAGGCTCTTTTTTCTCATTCGTTGGTGAATGGTCTTGACTTTATAACAGCCAAAAACTGCCACTGACACCACCCTTGTTAGCATTTGTACCTCCTGATCTCAGCCTTTTGCCTTTGCTTTCCATGATCTTGTATAGGACTGCAAGGAGATTGTTACCTGTCTGTACAGCAGGAAAGATTCAGTTTAGCAGAGTGGGGATAGGACACCTCATTCTAGAGTAATAAAATTGGTATAAGATGAGTTTGGAATGTTTTCAAGGAAAACGGACAATAGAAACTTAGCTGGACAAGAAATGGAAGACCTTGTTTGTTACCCTGCCTCTGCTGCTTGTTGGAGGACCTTAAGCAAAGCCTACATGGGGTCTGCCCCCGTTTCTCTCTCTCGTGGTCTGTACTCTTCTCTTAGGCTCTACCCCCAGTTCATTAACCCCAGGTTATTGTGTGGCCTTGGATTAAATTAAATGGTAGCTGATGTTCTTTTAACCAAAATGCATGATCTTATGAACTCTTCCCCTTACTGTTACATTTTGAGTTTGAAATCAGTAAACTGAGTTGATTGAATTTTCACCCTGACATACATATAATCTTTTTTTTTTTTTTTTTTTTAAAGATTTTATTTATTTATTCATTTATCCCCCCCTTGCTGCTTGTGCTCGCTGGGTCAGCCAACCATGCCGCGCGGGCGGGCCCGCCCCCACCAGGAGGCCCCGGGAACCGAACCCGGGGCCTCCCATATGGCAAACGGGAGCCCTACTGATTGAGCCACTGCCGCTTCCCTACATATAATCTGTATGAGTTGAAGATGACAGTTTAGAAGGCAGCCTGTGGCTTCCCTCAGTTCATCGGATAAACACTCTTAATTGGATGGTGGAGCTCAGTTTTTAATATCCTAAGCTCAAAGGTGAGCTAGCCAAGGGCTAATGCTAATGCCATCGATCCAGTTCTCAGAAGAGCAGTTAGAGCCCCATTGAGATGAGGACCCTGGGCTTCTGGCATGCACCCAGAGAGAAATTAAGAAGCTGGTTTGAACTTCTTTGGAACTAGCTGCTTGTTTTGGGTGCTCCATTGCATGGTGGTCATCTCCCAGATGTGCTGTGCAGGATCTGGGTCCCTGCCCACCCTTCTTATTCTTAGTTCTGTTCTTGGTGGGATTATAGGCTCATTGTGCTAAGCATTGGCTTTATCTGGGACTTGTTTTTCTTTGTCACGTGCCCATTTGTACGGCTACAGATTTAAACATGTAAGCTGAGAGAGACATAAGTTTAAAGTTCTGTTAGAATGCTATCTCGCCCACTTTGCACATGCGGTATATTAAGGGTTCACCTTTAGCAACAGCCCAATTAAGTAATTGCCAATACTGCTTATGTATAGTGTGGGATTGTTAACAGTTGCTATGAGAACCTTACCTTTTGCATTCCCTGACTCATTTTACATGAACAATGCAAATGTGAAGAGATTTGAAGGGGAGGGATGAGAAGACCCGGAGCTAGCATATAAATGAAACCCTCTTCTCTCTTGAATCATGTTGAATGGTAAATTCTCAGTGCTCATTCATTTCTTCCACCTCATGCCCTCCTGGAAGTTTGTTTTCCCTAAATCCTTTAGAAGAAAACAAAATAGTTTGACCTTAAAAGCAGTTCACATTCAATACTTAGCAGAAAGAGTGCCTTTAATGAGCCAAGTTTGGAGGAGGTAGATTTTAATTTCTTAATGTTTGGAAGGAGAAGAGATGTACATCCACAGTGAGAAAGTACGTGTACAGCTTTAACTGATCCAAACGGAATCCCTCTTCCTGCAGCATTTAAGAACAACAACAACAAAAAAAAAAAAAAAAAAAACTGCATGGGTTTTTTTTATTGTTGTTGTTTTGGGTGTTTTTTTGGGGGGGTGGCAAAAGAGCATCTGATCTGCAGCATGTGCCTTTGTGTGGAATCTTGAATTAAAAAAAAAAAAATACCCTTTACTAAATAGCTGAGAAGTCATCTTTACTTGTTTTGAACTTCATCTGAGAACAGAATTCCTGTTCCAGACCAAGCTCTTTCCCCTTCTTCCTAGCTTCCTCCCTGTTCAAGATTTGGCCTCAGTACAGGGTTAAGTATGGGTTAGATTCTCTAAAGAAGGAAGAGGTGCTCCCCTCAGCCTTTGTCAGCACTAATCGCCAGCTGTGTTTAATGCTCTTTCGTTGTTATTTGGTGGGCTTGGTTTTATGCTGAATAGAAGATAAAACGTGCTTATGGACGCCTCTACCCCCTACACGCACACTTCCCTCTCATTCCTCCTCCCTTCACTGTTGAAAGAAAATTGGAATTCTGGGTCAGAAACTCTTGATTTGCAGTTTGGACTTGGAGTTTTAGAGGGACTGCAGACAGCAGGACTCCTATGTGAGCTGGACCGTAGTAAGACTATTTGTTGCTCGGGGCAATAATATTTCCTTAGAGTCCTGGGATGTTTCTGCAACATTTCTAGGTGACTGTCCCCAGACAGTTTATCACTGCCATTCTGGGGCAGTGCTTCTCCCACTTTTTTAGTAGGTTTGGAGTATGGCCAGAGGTTGTGCATTTCTAAGAAGTTTCCAGGTATTAGCAATGTTCCTGCTCTACAGACCACACTTTTGAGTAGAAAGGATGTAGATTCCCTTCCCTCCCTTCTTTTTTTCCTAGATTTAGGAATTAGGGAAATATCCATTTGTTTTCGTTTCCTTGGCTCCTCAAGCAAATACCATGCAATGGGCTAGCTTAAACCATGGAAATTTTATCACCTCACCGTTTTGAGGCTCAGAGAAAGTCCAAACCAAGGTGTCATCAAGGCAATGCTTCCCTCCCAAAGATAGGCGTTCTGGGGGTTGGCTGCCAGTGACCCTTGGTTCTGGGCTCTTCTCACATGGCATTGCACATGGTGGCCACTCCTGGCCTCTCCCTTCTCTTCCAGATTCCATTGACCTTCAACTTCTTGCTTCCCATGGCTTTCTCTCTTTCTCTGAGTTGCATTCTACTTATAGAGGACTCCAGCAATAGGATTAGGATCCATCTTGATTGAGGTGGGCCACACCTTAACTGGAATAACCTCATCAAAAGGCCCTACTTACAATGGGCTCATACCCATGGGAATGGATTAAGTCTGAGAACATGTTTTTATGGAGTTCATACCACCACACCTCCCTTTTAACCATCATATTCTATTCCAAAAAAAAAAAAAATTACCTTTACTCTCTAGAAAGAATTCCTTTTCAGAAGGAGAATCACTCCATTTTAATAGTCTGTATCCGTCTGTTCATCTGAGATTTGATCAGCAGCTTATCCTTGATACTGAAAATGTGACTGAATTGGATGAAGAGCATGGCTGAGATCAGGACCTTTCACAAATCCTTGTCACTAGCCTTCCTTGGTGGTAACTGTGGGAACCTCAACAAATGGCCTCAAGTATGGTCTTATATCACTGAAAAAGCAAAAAGGCTACTTTCTCTAGCTAAGGATCTTTTAGTTCTTTTCCAGGCCAGATTTGGACCTGTATGTTAGAAAATCCACATTTGCCACATTAAAGGAGCTAGCTCCTACTCATCCTTCATTTCTCAGCTTAAACACCACTTTTTCCTGGAGAACTTTGCTGACTCCTAGAATAGAGTAAGCCCTCCCCACCCCTCATCATGGGTTCCCATACTTCCCTTCTTTGTATTTCTTATTCATATAGGTTTTTCAGTAGACTTTACACTCCTGAGGCTAAGGCCTTTGTGTTTCTTGTCTCTTTTGTATCTCCAGTGGCATGTCCGTGGCACATAGGACACACTCAATAAATAAATGTTGAATAAGTTAAAATTTCATCTACTGCAGGATCCATGTATTCTTCAATCAGAAATAGGGAATATATGTGTGTATTACACACACACATACACCCTTACATACCAGTTTGTTGCCTGGCAGCTTTTTATCTTCATTTCTGTTGGGTATAATTTCCAAGATACTCTGTTCTGTAGTCCCATTTGTGGCACCAGCGTGCCTTTCTCTTAAGAGTACATTTTACCCGCAGGAACCAAGACTGTACATGAATAGAGATCATCACTGATCCAAAGGGCAGGCAACAGCCACAGAAGGTGCCAATTGATGCAACAAGCTCAGGGAATGTGAGAAAGCAAACTTCACTGAGAAACTATTAGTTCTAGGCTGAAAATTAAGGATGCTTAGCTTTCCAGTGTCTTTGCAGACCCCATGGCCTTTGCAGCCTCTGGAGATTCCTGAGCAGATCCAACAGCCACTGAGGAAAACAGCTACTTTAGATTTTATGGCTGTTTGCTCTAGCTTTCTTGCTAGTAACTCACTTTTTACATGACAGCCTACAACAGGCTAGACTTTTTTCTTAAGTTGCGTATCAAAATTGAAAATGCCAGGTACCCAATATTTTAAGGCCAGTAATTAGAACATTTTTATTTATGCAATACATATAAAAACATCTTTTCTTTATCAGTACAATCTTGATCCATTTTCCTCGTGTGGATGAATGTAACAAAAGTAAGAAAAACACGTACAGTTAGAAGAAAGCCTTTGTGATCAAGTGTGTGACTTGCTCAAGCATTTCCTTACCCCCCTACTCCTGAAGTCTGTCATCAGAGCAGCGGGCCATGTGCTGGAATTCTCTTTTCCCTTTAGCTGAACTTTTTCTCCCTCCTACTTGATCACCCACATACATTTCTCATTCAGGGATTCATCTTCCAATCCTTTTTCATCCCAATTCCCTT
Organism: Tolypeutes matacus; assembly: GCA_026826555.1. Lineage (NCBI taxonomy): Eukaryota > Metazoa > Chordata > Mammalia > Cingulata > Chlamyphoridae > Tolypeutes > Tolypeutes matacus. The sequence continues at coordinate 327,401 of JAKSZT010053770.1, read as the reverse complement.
TTCATCTTTATCCCTCTTTCTCTTACTTTTCCTGCCCCTAATTTTTTTTCCTCTCCTGTTCCCTCTAACAGGAAAGGAGGGCAGGAAGGGAGAAGATATTTGTTGTATATGAACTGTGAGCCACTCACTGCGCTCAGAGCTTTGACATGGAATATTAAATGTTGAGCAGTAAAAGCAATATTGAGTAAAAGGGAAAGTTTTAAATGCTTTTGATAAAATAAATTTTTACCTCATCTCATCTATGCATCCTCATCAGTGAATCCTTTTCACTTAGATTTGAAGCTATTGGAAAATAAGTCTTGTTAATGCTCAATTATTCAGAGGCTACTTATCCAATTTGGCAATTATCACTTCCTTTTCTGCTCTTTCCTGCTGCTACTCTCATCTTAGCCTTTTCACTGTTCCTCCTTCACCATGGGGAAGGAGAGAGGAAAGAAAATAAAGTTTCAGCAGTAAATGTTACTGCTTATTCTTTAATTTCATAAGAAGATTATTGTGAGGCAATAGGTAAAAACTGACAACAGGTTTGGGAAATTGGATTGACTTTTTAAAAAATTGTTAATATTCTTATTAAAACAGTCAATAGTCAATCATCACTAGGGCTATCTTATAAGCATCTTTTGATATTCAAGAAATACTTGATGTGGGCAAATATGGACTGCCTGATTGTTGCCGGCCAGAACATACATAGGGTGACTAGGTGAGTACCCCATAGTGAAAGTGGCCTGGCAGACCTGTCTTTCTTCCCTTCCTTCCTTCAGCAAATCTTTATTGAATATGTGCTGTGCTCTGAGAATTACAGCCTTGAACATGCAAAAGCCCACCTGGAGCTAACATTAGGTTTTTGTATAGAGATGCTATACAAGATCTTATCTGTGGGAACACGTCTCTTCACTTTTCCCAGAATGCAGAATATAAGCCTCATGAGGGCAGGAGCCTTTTGTTCTTACCCACTCAGGTAAGATAGTCCCTCCCCCATTTCTGCTTGATTTTTTTCTTATCCATGATTAAACAGTGGCTCTGCTGATCTCTTGAAATAAGAGTTGAACGAAACTCTGGGGAGATAATCTTGTCCTTTATTCTCTTATGTCTTCAGCTTTGTGTGTAGCAGCCATTTCTCTTTTCCCTTAGAAACTCAGCCTCCATCCACGTGACCACTCTCCAAGAGCTTTGTATTTGTGTTGGCAGAAGTTAGGGTTTGGAGAGCAATACTTCTTACAGATTAATTGCCAAAGTAATTATATTGCAAAATAATACACATGATTGATACTTAATATATCCCTCTCCAGGGAGCTGGAAAGCTTCATTGATTTGGAGAGATGAGCCAGTTGCTTGTTTAGGAGCAGAGCTTTGTCTGAAAAGACAAGTTGACGGCTGGCCTTAAAGGCAAGGAGCAGGTGATGGGAGGCGGCTAAAATACACCACCGTAATTATGAAGGGTGTTGGCATCAAGAAATGTCCCACAAGTCCTGCCTCAAGAAATCGCAGATCTCTCAGAGATGGCAGGCAGCATGTTCTCTTGTTCAGGCTCACAGCCTGTTCAGCATGAGTAGCCCTCGCACCTGCATGGCATGGTACCGGTAAAGGCTCTCCTCCCCTGCCCTCTTACTACCACAGCTGGCACAGGTTGGAAGGAAACTGGGTGAAGAGCAGCAGCTCTGGGAAGCCTCTCCCTCTCCTTCCTTGTCAAGCAGGGCATGCGCAGCCTCTCTGTGTGGGTGATGGCCACATAATGAGAATGCCTCATTTATTTTGGGTCCATGAGCTTGCCTAATGTGCCTGTTTAACTCCCTCCTAAAAGTGCTTTTCAGCCCGTGAGCAAGTAACGAAGCCTACTAAATCCTGCCTCTTCTGGGCACAGTCGAGTGTTTAAGGTTGTTCCTGCCGCTGTATATTTATGGACAGGGGCTGGAGTTACGACGTTCGTCTCTGTTGGTTAGGGCACTGGTATATATCTGCCTGCGCCTCCCATGGAGAGCTGCGCCTTATCTTGCAAGAGAGTTGAGAGCATATCCATAACTCATCCTGGCCAGGAGGTGGGGGGAAGGGGCACATGATTATACATTTGAGGGAGACTCGGGGTAAAAATGGTCTAGGATTTAAAACAGGAAAGAGAAAAATGCAGCTCATAATGAGCACTCCTTAGGATGGCATGCTTTGACCTGTTTCCTGGAATGCCTACCTTCCTTTTTTTTTTTTAACTGTATATTTTCCATCTTAAAAGAAAAGTTTGAGTGATTTCCTTTTCTTTCTTGTGTGTGTGGTTTTTGTTTTTGTTTTGTTTGTTTGGTTTAAAGAACTACACATTCACTAAAGGATTTTCAGAATATCCAGAAAAACAAACAAACAAAAGTATAATCACTTATCTTTCCATCATGCAAACAATCTCCACCAACATTTTCGTGTTACTCTTTCCTATTGTTTTTTCAAACTGTACCCTGCCTCCTCTGAGAGCCAGAAATGTACCTGGTTCATTCTCTAAATCTTTTGCAAGGACCTTGATAACAGATAAACTGGTATATTTCTCTGCCCTTAAAATATAGAACTGATAAATTTTAAAAAGATGTAAAAATAGAAAGTTGAGTAGATGGAGAGCAGCATAAAAGACAGGCTGAGTTCTGTTGTTATATTGTCCTTGGTACTGGCCCTTGGAATTTTAAAATGTAGGACTCCTTTTGAACTTCTGAAACCTGACCTGTTAGGGACCAACATCCATTAAGTGTTTTCAGAATCAGTTTATTCTAGTCTTCCTTCCAGTATAGGATTCCACTCTCCTGGCTAATCTTCGTGCTTCTCTTCTCATGCATGACCTTTCTGCCTTCCAGGTACCAGAGACATCTTTCTAAAATGTACATCTGCTCATGACATTCCCTGCTTATAACTTGTCAGTGGTTCCTTTATCTTCAAAATAAGGCATTCCTGGCCCTTCATGATCTGGTCCCTGTTCATCTTTCTAACCTCACCTCCCTGAACCCCCTGCCAAGCCCTCTTTCTGAGCAGAGGTACTTGAAGCGTCCATGGCCATCCATGCTGGCCTAAGGAATTTTTCACACCTTCTGCTCTTTCAGTTTAGAGTAGCCTGGCCCCCTTTCTCCTTCCATCACAACCCCTTCACCCCCAGGAGCCTGGCATAAGTGCACTCCTATGTGCCCTCAAAGAAGCATGTTTAGCATACTAATTATCTGTTTATGTATCTGCCTTTCCCACTAGACTGTGTTTTCCTTTTTCATTTCTCTATGCCCAGTCCTAAGCACAATGGCTGGTGTGTAGCTGGCTGCAAGCCATGTATCCGAATGATTGGAGCAGGGTACACAGGTTGTCAGTGGTGATCACCTTCCTGGTCTCTGCCACCATCTTCTTCCTTCATGATCCATGTGTGCTCCTGAAATCCAGAACCTGCCCCCCCTCCCCGCCACTGTGTACAGCAGGGCTCTGGGGGATATGGCAGATGGATACCTCAGCTCTAGGGACTGCAAGCCCTTGTTGGGGAGATCTGGTGTGCTTGTTTCATCAGAGTAAATGGGTGAGGCAGTGAGGGTCTGAATAAAGGTGAGGATGAGGATCCAGAAGGTCTGTGGAAGTCCAGATGAGAAAGCAATGTGACAGAGTTGGAGTGTTTAGGAGAGGCTCTGTGGAGGACCTGGTCTACCCAAATTATTTCTGCCCTCCTGCTTGAGTTCCAGAAATAAGAGCCAACCACAATTTGGGACAAATCAGCTCGTCGTCCTAGGCCTGAACACTCCAGTTCGGGAGGTCTGATGGTACCGTAACGTGTACGTGCACGTATTTTTTGCCAACTTCTTCCTCTCTCTCTGTCTTCCTCCTTTTTAAAATTTTACTCCATAGCACTCATCACCTTCTATCACACTATATAATTTATTTGTTTATTTTATTATCTGCTTCCCCTCCTCAGAATATAAGATCCATGAGGGCAGGGTCTTGCCTCTTTCGTTCACTGTCATATCTGTGGGCCCTAGAATGTTGCCTAGTATGTGGTGGACACTGAGTCAGTAGTGACCATTTCCCTAAATGAGGAAGTCCTGACAGGTCCTGTAAAATCCTAGCATTGGCCAGTCCGTGCTCTTCATTGTTCTGTAGCCAGGGGAATAGCAAATTATCAAAACCTATGAGCCTGTCGTTCTATCCCCAGCTCCCCCAAAAAGTAAGTCCAAGTACAGTTTCCTTCAAAAGCATCTTGCCATGTTTTCTCTGCTGCTTCTGAGCTAAGGGAATAGAGAGGGGACGGTGTTTGGACCACATCAGCATAGCGTTTAGAGCCAGCGAAGCCAGAGATACTACGAAAGCAGCCAGGTTGGTAAAACACTGACTAGTGTTTCCTGCTGCTGAGGTTCTCAGCATCCTGAGTGAACCTTGCCCTGGTGATGCCTGATCCTTCTGAGGCACTGCGCCTCTGTGGGGAGGGAGCCAGTTTGATGGCCATGTCATCGTAAGAGTACCTTTGATAAACTGAAACACATTCCCTCATCTTACTCTTCTGATGCCACAGCTCTGCCATCCTATTGGTTCAAAACAAGGACTCCTAAGTTTTTGTTTCTGATCACCATGTTCCTTGGAAGAGCTCTTGTTTCTGTTCCACCTGGTATGTATCTTTTAAACAGCAGTGAGAGTGTGGGGTTTGTCCTTGCCCATGTTGTCTATTTAATAGAAGTTCTGGATCTTCCAGAGCAGAATGTCTCAGGATTGTTAGCCTAAGAACTGTGTGATAATAAGAACGACTGCAGTTAATTGGGTTGTGATCAGCACGTATTCAGCTGCTTCTTCAGTGGGGACAGGAATCTGTGTTTAAGGCTAGGGGCCATTGAGGATACCAAAAGGCCACAGTGTGGCTCTGCTGGAAGCCTAGTGGTATAAGTCTAGCCCAGATTCAAGGGTCAGGGCTGTTAATGGAAATTTCCTCCCATCCTTGCCACCCAGACTTTAGGAAGAAATGGTTAACCATTCTGAACTATTTTAGGAAAGCAGCAAAATGATCATTCCTCATACCACCAAGTCTTTTCTTGGTCCCCTTTCTCTCTTTCTTTGAGATCACTAACTTCTGAATTGCCCTCCCTTGCAGAAGGGACTGCAGAGCACTAGGGCCAAGAAGTGGGCTGCCTTCCCCATGGACTGAGTGTACCTTAGTAACATCCTGGTCCCCTCCATCAGCTTTCTGTGATGAAAGGATTATTTCCCTTTGTTGGGCAGGCAGGTCAGGGAGACCATGGGAGCTCTGAGAGGTCTGGCGCCCCTGCCTTGCTTAGGTTTGGCACCACCTCATCTCAGGAAGCAGGTCTTTCCCCTGATGCATCATTTTTATCTGTGTCCAGCATCAATATAAACCTGTTTGTTTGCAGTGTTTATTTTCCTATTTTGTTTTGCTACCTCCTTGTGCAGGGTCTGACTGTGAACTCCTACTTTAGGTCCTTTGGCTTGAAAAGAAAGTGGAAAGAAGGTGGGAGGAAGCCCAGGTGAGCTTGGTAATCAGTGGAATGGTGGTGGTTTTATGTCCCCCTGCTTCACTTAATCAAATCAAGAGTGACCTGGGACTCTTGTGTGGAAGAAACCCCTTTGGGACCTGAGCTTCAGCACAGTGGGCGTAGCATTTCCTATTTTGAAATGATGGTGGCAAGAAGTATTTGTACAGCCTGGTCTTGCTGATTTTCTTCAAAACGCTCCCACCCTCTACCCCACCTTCATTTTCTACCCCTGAATTAGGACCTTATACTACCAGCCAATATTTATTATGTTATTACTGTTCACCAATGTTGTGTTACCTCTTTTATCATAAATTGTCTCATTTTATATAATAACTCTATTATGCATTTTAATTTTTATCCCCATTTTACAGGTGAGGAAACTAAGATGAATTGTCTTTGTAAATGGCACATATTGCCCTGGAATAATTCAGGGCACATATTGCATAGCCATGCATGGTGGTCCTGAGAGGCAGAAGGAGGGCTAAGCATGAACCACTTTACTTTGGAATGTCTGGATTAGCAGGAATGGTAATAATAGGCACCTGGAAGGCCAGAGTTCCAGTTCCTCAGAGAGGTTCAAGACAGTATGTGAAACCACCAGATATCTAGAGCACATCTTAGAGTTACAATTTCACCTGAAGATTTTTGGAGGAAAGAAAATTTACATTAAAACAAATAGGTTCAATTTCAGTATTCGTTTCAATTTTTTTTTTTTTTTTTTTTTTTTTTTTAAGATTTTATTTATTTATTCATTTATCCCCCCCTTGCTGCTTGTGCTCGCTGGGTCAGCTAACCACGCCGTGCAGGCGGGCTTGCCTTCACCAGGAGGCCCCGGGAACTGAACCAGGAGGCCCCGGGAACCGAACCCGGGGCCTCCCATATGGTAAACGGGAGCCCTACTGATTGAGCCACAGCTGCTTCCCCGTTTAATTTTTAAGATAAAATTCTAGATTTTGCAGAAAGTTCGGCAGTCTTCTGGACTCCCCAGTGGGTACACATTTGTTTCATCCCAGCTCATGTGTCCAAAGCGCCTGCCCCTTTTCTGTGGAGCTCTGCCTAGTCTATTTTGAAAGCAGCCACGTGGGTGTTTCTCCACATCAGCAGTTGCCTGTCCTGCCTTCCCACAGGCCACTGCAGCATAAATAGGGGAGAGGTGTAGACCACTGGACAATATTTTCGAGTAAACCAGTGACTTCTCTGCACACACAGGAAATGTGACCTGAGATGAAAGATGGGGGCATAGGGATGAGGAGAGAACACACAGCACGTGGGCATGTTTGCTGATTGTCACTCTTATTACTGTACTAAGGCAGTGTGAAATTAGCCAATTAATAAAAATGAATCTACCATTGGAAGCTACACTTGTGTGGGGCTTTTTGTTGTTAAATTGCCTAATTGAACACCACCCTAGAATGGCAGTGATCATAATAGCAGCAGCCCACGGGTTCAGGAGAAGGTGGGATGATTACCGCCAGAGCTTCCCCAGACATTGCTGCATGCCCTGGGTCTTTCCTCTGAGAAAACAGATACACAGTATCCAGATGTCAGCTGGCAGGGCTCATGGGGTTCTGCAGCATGCTAGCCTGGTCTCCATGGGTCCTGGGGATACCACATTGCAATCGTTATTGTATACACATTCCCACATACCTGGCTGTCTACCATGTATTTATTCATCCCCCGATGCCCTTCTGACTATGGGCTTTTCAGTTCACTCAGAGTAAAAGCTGGAGTTCTTCCTGTGGCCTCCAAGTGTCGCTTGTCTACCCCATTCCTTTTTTCTTTCTTGATCCGATTTCTACTCATCCCACTTCATTCTCTCTCCTCTTGTCTTGGGACCTTTGTACTCTCTTCTCTCAGATATCCTCATGACTCGATCCCTCCCAGATATCCTCATGACTTGCTCCTTCAGCTCCTTCCTTCCTCCCTCTAATCTCTCATTTCTTCTCACCCTGATGGAGTGGTAAGTAGAAACAGACATGCTCTCATAGCTGATGCCTATTCGTCCTTTGAAACTGACTGGGTGGGAAGATGAGGGGAGACAACATCTGTGTTTCTGTCACTTTGTCCTTTCCCAGGCCTCCCCGACAGTATCTGGGCCAATATCGCCATTGCTGGCAGAGGTACCATGTTTCTTTGGACATTTCCTAGCTTCCATTGGACTTCTGTTATTTCTCCCCAGTGTTTTAATTTCTCAGGTTTCTAGCATGGATTCCTTATTATTGATTTCTAGCTATACTGGGGGCATAGGTAGCACCTAAGATGGTCCACATTAGCATTACTGGTCCTTGCTTACTAAACACCAGTAGTAACACACACACGCCATCCCCTGAGTCATTGCATCAACCAAAAATGCTTCCACATATTTCCAAATACTCTTTGGGATTGATACCACTGCTGGACACATCCAAGAAGCTCATTGAACTCCAAGCCAGATAAATCCAAATAGACCCACGCCATGGCATATTGTAATCAAACTGTCGAATGCCAACGATAAAGAGAATTCTGAAAGCTGCAAGAAGGAAGCAACTTGTCACATATAAGAAAGCCTCAAGAAGATAAGTGCCACCCTCTCACTGGAAACCATGGAGGCAATGGGATGACATATTTAAAGTGCTGAATGGAAAAAAAAAATTGCTGATCAAGAATTCTATATCTGGCAGAACTTTTCTTTCAAAAATAAGGGCAAGATTAAGACATTTCCAGATGAACCAAAGCTGAGGGAGTTTGACACCACTAGAGTGGCCCTACAAGAAATACTAAAGAGGAAACAGATGTGGCTCAAGCGATTAGGCTCCCTTCTACCATATAGGAGGTCCAAGGTCCAATTCCCAGGGCCTCCTGGTTAAAAGGCAAGTTGGCCCGTGCAGGAGTGCTGGCCTGTGTGGAGGGCTGGTGCAGCAAGATGACTCAACAGAAAGAGACACAGAGGAGAGACAATAAGAGACACAGCAGACCAGGGAGCTAAGGTGGCACAAGAGATTGAGTGCCTCTCTCCCATTCCTGAGGGTCCCAGGATCAGTTCCCGGTGCTGCCTAAAGAGAAGACAAGCAGACACAGAAGAACACACAGAGCAGGCAGCGGGCACAAAACAGTATGGGGGGGGGCTGGGAGGATAAATAAATCTTTTTAAATATATATATATATATTAAAGGGAGTTCTGCATATTGAAAGGAAGGGACACTGAACAATTGATTAAAACCACATGAAGAAATAGGTCCATTAAAGATACCACTGCTGGGGGGGCGGGTGTGGCTCAAATGATTGGGCGTCCGTCTCCCATATGGAGGGACCTGGTTCGATCCCCAGGACCTCCCAGTAAAAATAAAAATAAAATATATTAAAAAAAAAAAATTATACCACTGCTGGTTGAGAACTGCTCATCTCTAGTAGAAGAAGATAGAAAAATTTTGGTATATTCATCTAGAAAAAGGGATGGGGTGCAGAGGTTTTGCTGACCACCAATGAGGCCCAACTGAGTAAAGATGAGTTAATAATGAAGTCAAATTAGCTTGGTTATAGGACTTATTCCATTCAGCTATGTTCTACAGCCCCTGGGACATCAGTAGCTGAGAAAATAGACATTAAATCTGTATTCACCATGATCCTTATGTGTTGATCTGTGAAGTAAAATGGACCAGGTTGCCATCTATATTCAGATCTTCTCTGAGTTATATTTTAGGTGGGAGATTAGGACCAGACTCTGAGAGCCTTCAAGGGATTTATCAGTTGCTTCAGTGTTCCCATGATATTGGAATGAAAACTCAACTCTGATGAGATTCAATACTAGCCTGCCAGCTGCCCGGGTGCATCCTGGGAGGAGGCTTAGGGAGAATCCCAAGGGATGTTAGGTCTTGGGAGAAGAGTTTCTAGTGTCAAATAGGTCCTTCGCTTCCCAGCTGGACTTGGGAGGTGGAGGCAGGTCCCTGGCAGAGGGTGCCCCAAACCATAAAACATGTCAGCTTCCTCCTTCTGCCATCCCTCTCCTTTCTGACTATATAAACTCACATGTAGGTCCCCTATAGGTCTTTCCACAACCATAACATATTATCTAGTTATAAAATGTGTGGGTAATGTAAAATATAAACATGCAGAATTAAAGTCTCTTGGTTAATTTAGGTCCATAAAGTTTTAATATATTAACTAAGTTTATTTCTGAAATAATCTTATAGTCGATTAATGGCAGTTTTTGCCATAAAGGCTTTTTTATTTTTTACAAATGGGGTTACATGATGGTGATTCAGATATCTTCTTTTTGAGCTGTTTGAAAAAGTAGCTGAAACTTGAGATTAGAAGAAACCTGGGGATGAAAGCAAAACAAATAAAATTAAATTCTTTGATTGTTTGCCACTGTACCAAACACATGCAAAACGCACTTGTTTTCAAGAAAGAAGGGAAGAAAGCAGAACTTGAAACCAAAACAACCAAAATTTGAATACCATTTCTGCCACGTGAAGTTGTCTAATCAGCCTCATTTTCTTCTATTGCCATCATCAGCTTGTTTGTTCTGACGCTTCATTTTTAGTATCCTTATGGGCTTATGAAAGCAGAAAGATTGTCTGGGTTGGAACAATTTCTCTACCATCTCCTGTGTGTCCATTCTCAACCAAAATAAATCAAAGCAAATGCTAGTGTCCTCTCCTTTGCAGGGCCTGTGAGACCTACTTGGGAGAAGAAGAAAATATAACTTACCAAACTAGGTATAAAATCAGCAAAGACAACACCCTCCTTCAACAATAGTGTTTGCCCTTTGAGAGCTAATTGGCCTGACTATTTTCAGTACCAGTGAGTTACAATGATGCAATCCGATAAGCATATTAAGATCATATTGCATAACTCTTAAAAATTATTAAGACAGTAAAAAGTTAGGATAACTTCATTTGTGCAAATAATTTATGTCTTTTCCGATTATTCAAAAAATAATTCCAGAGAGTTCTGGTGTAAAGCTGCAGTACTCTTTGCATTTAGGAGTATTGTATATTTTCTCCCAGCTTGGAATTGCTACCTTGGAAGGAAGGTGGGGAAAGGGAATGAATATAGCCAAATAAATTAAGCCTTGAAACCCAAATTGTGCTGTGTAAGCAAACTCACAACAAATCAGACAGAGAAGTGTTTGCTAAAGAATACATGCTCTCAGTTGAGGCTGAACCAGCCTTTTTGAACATATATTTCTCTTGATGTGTGCTAAGAGTTGTTCCATTTCCACTCCCTTGGTCTCAGACTTCTTTGGCAAAAAGTTTCATCCATCTGTGAAGAAGCAAACTCAAGAGCAGATTTCCCCAAATGGCAAAGGGTAATCTTTACCAAATGTAGACAAGCCTTTTGAAGGTGGATGTGTATGGCTTTTCTGGCTTTTAGGATCCTCAGATTCCGTGTTTTGTTTTTTTTTTTCAATAGTCAATTTATGTTTCTTAACGTTTAGGTAAGCATATATAAATCCTGAAATATTAGGTCTCCATGTGAGTCATAACAATCAAGTCCAGTCTATTATCCAGCTCCATCCTGCAAACAGCTTCTGACAGGCTTTCTGGAGCAAGCTTTGAAAACTGCTCAACTCATGAAAGAAGTTGAGTCACATTGCCATGGCCACAAGTTGTGTCAGTTCCACAGCAGGCCCTTCCTTTGGGCTTATAGCCCTACAACGTGCTCTCTATCAAACATTTTCTTCACTTAGAGACTCGCCTTTTCTGAAATGATTGCTGCCAACTCAGAGCCCAAGCTACATTAAGTATCAGTCCAATTGACACTGTGATCTACTGTAGTCTATAGAAAACTTTAAGAACATATTTTCCTTCTTAGAACCTCAAGTCAAATCTATGATTGCTTTATAGTTTATTCTGAGGATTGCATTCTATTGGGTCTGTTTTTCTCTAGGTCTTTAAACAGCCTTAAGCCAAAATCACTATGTTCTGACCTGAGCCAGGAGAATGGGTCAGCTGTATTCTAAGCTGTGTGAAAATGCAAAGCATGCATGGGGTACAGCAAGTTGTTCCCTTTGGATGGAGTATAGGGGGCCGGTGAGGGAACACTGAGCAAGGTATGACTGAAGTTTCATTATTTCAACAGAGGCCAATATTGGCATTTTGGCTGCAACATTTTCTCCTTGTGTAGGACTTTGCATAAACTGCAGGATGTTTAGCTAGCTCCCCCTCCTGAATGCCATACCCCCCTTCTGCCATTTGGGAACATTGATAAACCACCCCCACAATTTTCCATCCGTTCCCAGGGAGTGTGGTTTCAGTCCTCAACTGAGAACCATTTACAGATGATAGTTGGTAGCAGTGTTAGAGAATGAGGAAAGGAGGAACTGAGGAATGTTTTACCAGTTCAGGAGTCTGCAGTCTCCTTTTCAGTAAGATCAGTATTTATCGACAGTCACATCCAGAGAGTAAACACTCCCATGCCACCCTGATGCCATACCCACAAGGTAGTGGTAGGGATGGGGGTGGCATATACAAATTGGTTTTCTCTGAAATCACCATGGAAAAATCAGCAAGGAATGTCATTTCTACTTTCATGTAACTATCACTTGTTGCCAACCATGCTGTATCTTTCTGGGACCATAAATAACCGCAGCTTGATTTACTCCCTTCCTGATTTCCCAGCTATTGTCTGTTCTTCATGCTTCACAAACCTCAATCCAGGCCCTTTCTTTCTATTCAGCACCCTAGCCCTCCTGTCTAATTCTTACTCTTACCATGCTCTTTAGAATCAAAACTATTCTCTGATTTTATTGTCTTTATCCATATGAAATGTTTCTTGTAGTGCCCTGCTTTTACATTGGGATGTAAATGGTTACTCTCCATTTGCCAGGAAACTACAGTTCCTAAAAATGCTTCTGAAAGATCTGAGAGGTATCTTAGATGTCAGTAGGGTCATTGGATCACCCATCACCAGTGTGGCCATTTTCAAGCAGTTGCTTGCACCATGGCTAAATATGCTAAAAGTTAGGACAGTTATTATCTACAAATATTAATTTGTGTCTTTACATACATTTTCACTGCAGGATGCTTATAACAACACCCTAGGGGGGAATGTTATCATCATTTAACAAGTGAAAACACTGAATCAGAAAAGTTGTCACTTGGCCAAGGTCACACAGCTTTATTAGAGATGGAACTGGCACTTAATACTCCACCATTTTCTCCCTCTCCTTTCAGGGACTGAGGGAGGAGACCAATTTCATTTGTCCTCTTTGGATGTCCGAACAATGTTTCTTTTTTAAAAAGAATACTTTAAGCTTTTCAATTCTGATCTTCCATTGAGACAAGTTCTTTATTCTTCTGCCAGAAAACTGTGACCTCCCGTCAATCAAAATATCTGTGTTCCCCTTTAACCCACTCAGCTCTTGATTTTGAATGTTGTTCTCACTAAGGCAGAGACCTGCAGTTCATGTTGCCTGATACATGGATGCAATGTTGTTTTACCAGTTCAGGAGTCTGCATTTCTGTCTTATTATTTCTGTGGTAATAAGAAGTTAAAGAGTTTTGCAAAGTGGGGTAAATATATAAAATAGTCCATTTTTTGTTCTTTCAGTCCCCTTCGAAGTTCTGTGCAGAAGGTTTGATGATTAGACATTGACAGGGAGAAGAAGAAAGCTATGATAATGGTTCTCAAAAAGATCATAATTTTAATTAAAACCAAATATGACTGATAACATGAAAAGCTGTGTTCAGATAGTAGTTATATTTACAGATTTTGGGTAATTATTGCCTTCTTTGACGTCTGTGAAACTATAACAAAATCTGTTGGGAAAGAGAACGCACCAAAAGCCAGTTCCTTTTCTGATTTACATCGTCTAAAGAGACAATATAGTACAAAGGTTTGGTATTGTGGTCTCACATGGGTAATACATCAGCTGTCATGTATCCTGGACTGGGCTGTGGTTCTCAGAAGGAATTTGAAATGCCCTGCCAGGGCATGTCTTGCTTCCCCTCCCAAATGCCATAGCCCCCTTCTGCCAGAGTAAACACTGGCAGCTTCAGTAAACCACCTCCGGCCACTTATTACTTGTTCTTTAAGACTAACCTCTAGGATTGATGCCACAAATCCTTCTCTCCCTCCACTTTGCTCTCATCGCAAGCTCTGCTGTCTCTATCATTGCATGATCCCACTGCTTTGGAGCTGTTTCTTTGTCTGGAGTTTTGACATCTGACACATCACAGAAACTTAGTTTAGTTGGTGAGCGGCTGATCTGTTGATGAATCTACCTACCACCAAGTCCTGAGGAGCGCGTCACAGTAGAGTATCCATTTCTCTTGTTAGTCACGCGGATGGCTTCGTACAAGGAAGGATAGAAGGTGTGCTGAGCTGGTTCCTCTACTTCCACCACACCTCCACCAGAACCTGCTGGCTGGCTTTGTGTCCCCCTTTAGAACATATGGAGCAAGGTGATAGATAAGAAAAAGTAAATGACTAAAAAGACAATGTTCTGTTTTGGGTCTTGACTCTACTCCCTCATGTGAAATGAGAAAGTTGGACAAAGATAATCTCCAAGTTTCCTTACAATTCCAAGTATGGAGATTATGTCCCATTTGAGGGAGGCACTTTAGTGTATTCATTACCAATGTGAGTTTCAGAATCACAAGAATAGGCTCAAATTCTGGATCTGCTATTTATAAACCCTGTGGTCTAGGACAAGTTATTTAATCTATCTTTCCCTTAATTTTCTCATCTGTAAAATACGGTTGCTTTAAATATTAAATAGCGTAATATAAGTGCCTAGCACGACAGAAGTTAGCATTCAGAATTGAAGGAGCTGTTATTGTTTTGCTAATTTCTTCATAATAAGTATGGGCATTCTCTTGATCTACTTCAAAAATCGTTGACTTCTATCTAAACCTAGCTTTGCTAATACCAACTATTTCCTAGATGTTTAAAAATCACCCGGCATAGCATATCAGACTATCCACTCAGGAAAATACCTTCAAACACAAAACTCCATAGACTAAATCCATAGGCAACGTGAATACACCATATTGCATTTAACCTGAACTGCTATGATACACTAGAAGAACTACTGTTTGTCAAAAGATACGGGCTTATAATCTGGACTTTATTAAGAAGTTGCCCTTTGATCATGTGTTGGTCCTTTAACATCTCTGAATCCCAGTTCCCTCCTCTGTAAAAATATGGAGTTGGGCTCAGTTACTACAAAGGTTCTTTGCAGCTGTAAAATTTTGCGATTCTATAAATGCATAGGTGATGTATGTATCTGTCTTTACTGTCATTCCCTTTCTTTTGTGGGCTGGGAAACCCAGGAAAGACAGGCAGTGTGATTCTCTTTCCTAGGTTTTTTTCGAGGTTCTGTGTGTCATAGGATCATAGGCAAATGCATGTGTTTTCTAGGCCCTTTATACCATGTTACCCCTCCCCTGTCTTCAGTTGAGCCCTTTTTTTTTGGTAATCTTTTCATATTAAGTTTGACCCTTGATTCTTGTCTATTTGAATCTTGTGTTTGTTCTCTCATCTGATATATATTAAATAAATAGGGGGAGCGAATGTGGCTCAAGCAGTTGAGCGCCTCCTTCCCACATGGGAGGTCCTGGGTTCAGTTCCAGTGCCTCCTAAAAAAAACAAACAACAAGCAAAACAAACGAAAAAAACAACACAGGGAAGCCGATGTGGCTCAGTGGTTGAGCACCCAGCTTCACACGTACAAGGTTCCTGGTTCAATCCCCGGTCCCCGGTACCTCAAAAAAAAAAAAAAAAAAAAAAAGTAGGCCTTCAATACCTCTGGCTTAGTGGTTAATAAAAATACTGGTTAGGCCCAGGTGTGGACTGTCATCACTTGAGCATTTTCACAAGACCACAAGAGCAGTGAATTCAAGCGCTCAGATTCAAATTCATCTATTCCTCTAGTAAATCTTTACTGAGCCTTACCCCCAGCCCCAAGCCACCCTTGTATCCTCTGTGGACAGATTATTTTGCCGGAGTTCACCTGAGTTGTTTAGATGTCACTTTATCCTTAGCTTAGTCTCTTCACTCTTTGGGGTGGTAACCAACATTTTTACAAATCATAGAAAGCTGTAGGCCTTCTCCCCAGAAAACAGCAGCTAGGTGAGGAGAGAAAAGGGGTGTTGCCACAATAGAAAGAGAGGGGCATGAAAAAGCACTGTTATTCAAAAGGGCAAATTGTTTAATATGGCTGTCATGTCTGCTGCAAGGAGGACAGTGGCTAAAGATTAGTTTGGAAAGGTAGATAACTCAGTCCTGGAACAGCCTGTACTTAACACATGTTTCCTTAAATCAGTGCAACTTATTTTGGTGACTTATTTTGAGTCATGTACATTGCTAGTCAAACATGAATCTGAAGAAGGTGATGGGTTTTCTCTTCAGAAAATACAAGTACACACAAAGATTTTCTCACAATTTCATTGAGTTTACAAACACTAGCTCCTTTGCTATACCCAGCCATGACCCCTAAGTTATAGGAAGTGATAAAAGATGGGTGGTTGTGTGGGTGTATACACATAGAAAAATCCATGGAACTGTATACTTAAGATTTGTGTACTATACTGTCATACCTAAAATAACATCACACACCACCCATATCAAGATAGAGAACATTTCTAGCACCCTAGCAGGCTTTCTCATGGCCCTTCCCTCAAAGACAGCCAATGTTCTGACCCCTCTGACCATAGATTCCTTTTGCCTGTTTTTGAACTTCTTGAATGGAATCTTACAGAAGGTACCCTTACATATTCTCTCTTACTCATCTTTTGTCTGTGAGATTCCTCCATGTTGTGGGATATATCACAAGGTCCCATTTTTCATTGCATTATGTATTTTTAAAAGATTGCTTTGACAATCCATTGTGAGGAAAATATATTGAAGAGGATCCAAACTGAAGTCAGTAAGTGTGGTTGGGAGGTGGTTGCAATTCAGCTGGCTAGAGATGATGAAGCCTAACTAGGCTGCAGAGCAAGAACGAAAAGGAAAGAACAGAGCTGAGAAACATTTAGTAGAGTTTTGAATCCATAGAACTTCGTTGTTGTTCCATAACAGAGGATGACGGAGAAAGGGGTTAGTTTTTGGTTTGTAGATAATATAAAGTTACAGGGAGAAGTGATGAGGTTGTATCTTGGCAATTTGAATATGAGGCGCCTGTGGATTATTGCAGGTCTAGATGAATTCAATAGAAAGATCAAAAATGGAGAGAAAGAACTTCTAGTGAGATTTAAAGCCCAGGGAATGAATATGATTGCCTGGGGATTGGGCTGGAATAGGGGAGGGCAGCTAAGAACAGTCAGAAGAGGATCTGATAGCAGAGATTTAGGGAGCAGGTGGATGGCCAGGAAAAAGGGCTAAGAAAGAGGCCAAGCTTGAGGCCTAGGGGAGTCACCACAGGGGCCCTCAGGCTGGGAGGGAAGAGGTGGTGAAGGTGCCTCCGCTGAGGTGTTCTGTGACACCTCTCCTTTTCCCACTTGCACCCATTCACTGCTCCTGTTCTTCAACTTTATCCTTCAGGTTCACTTCCTGTAGCTTTGTATTATATCTCTCCCTCTATGTGCCTGTCTTCCATACTGAACTTGGTGAATTCAAGGAGAGAGGCAGGGAGTGTGATTTCCTCTGCTCATTACTTTCCAAAATCTAGCACAGTAGACCTTTCTTAACTAAAAAGTGGTCAATAAATGTCCAAGTTATCTTAATTTCTAAGGCAGCCCAGAATTGTCTGACCTTCCTTGACTTCCTCGGGGTCTCTCTTGCTGAGGAAGCATAGACACAGCTGCCCTGCCATGAGCCTGCTTTTTGGCCGGGGACAGGGACAAGTTTAAAACCCAAGTCTTCAGAGCCTTGGGCAGTGAGTGGTATTGCCTCACTGGGAACACCGTCCTCTTCCAGCAAGCTAGGTGGCTTCTTCCACTTATATAAGATGCGTATGTTCTGGCAGGCAAGGGCTGCCTGAGTGAGTGTTTAGCAAAAAATGATTTGTGTGGAGTTATTTTGAGACCCCAGGGGAGGGAATGGCAGCCAAATCCTGCAGTATTTTAAACTGCATCACTCATCTACAAAGGTTAATACATTAGAACTTCTCAGCCAGAACATTGGTAAAAGGAAAATAAGAATGTTAGGGCCCCATCCTATTAGAAATTCCCTTTCTTTCAGTCCACACAAAGTGATTTCAGTGGTTTGGGCAGAACTTGATGTTTCAAGGTTCTGGCACTCGCATTCTTTGATCACCCTGCCTGCCCTGAAGGCTTGACATGGCCGTGCAGGGATTCCTCTTTTGGGGTTGGCCTGGGCTCCATCTGGAGCAGTCTTCTCATCCACTGCACAAGGAGCAGGTTGGTTTCCCAGTAGATAGAAATGAACCCCCTTTTTGGCAGCCCAAACTATCGCCATTATTTAGGTGATTAAGCTTCTTGAGGTACCAAGCAGGTGAGGAGAAATCCTTCCTTCCCCTTCCAAAGCTCCCAACTTTGCTCCCAACTCCAGCCCGAACAGCTGCCTGCTAAGGGTGGGTGAATCACAGAGGATAGGATTTTCCAGTTTAGTGACATTAGGGGAGACAGCCTCCATCTGAAACCCTTCTCTTGTTTTTGTTTTTCTCTTGGCTGTTTTGCTGTGAAATTTGCCTCGCTGCTCCCCCGCCCTCTTGCTGACAGCTGTCCTCTTTACCATTCAGGAGCTGGTGTCTCCCTAGGATGGCTGTCTTGGGATGGAAAAGGCCTTATTCATTACCCCCACCCCCAGGTCCACAGTTGTATAGCCAAAGAGTTCCTTGTGCCAGGAGATCTAATTGCCTTCGGACCTCAAGGGATCCATTTGGGCTGAAGGGCATCCAGGCACTTGCTAGGCTGCAGAGGGAGGGCCCGGGATAAAAAGCCCTATCCATGACTGTCCATTTTATTTTATTTTTTATTTTAGAGGACTACAGATACTTCAATGCAGGGGTTCTTAACAAGGGGTCCATGAGCTTGAATTGAAATGCAAAAAAAAAACATTATTCTTGTTGGGATGTGCTCGTGCAGGTGTGATGTATTTATTAAATAATACACAGTATACTGTGGACTTAGTAAGGGGTCTGTGGTTTTCACCTGACTGGCATGGGGGTCTGTAGAACAAAAAAAGGTTAAGAACCCTTGCTTTGATGGAAAGAAAAATATGGCAACAAGTAAATATAGTTATATAAAACAGGAGACCACAAAGCATGCAGCTTTCTGGGTTCCCCAGTTCCCCACAAGGACATGCAGGCCTACATTTTTCTTTTAACTTAGGTGCCTCGTCACAGGCCTCATACCCCAGCACTAGGTTTACTAGGAAGATACGAAAGGAGGCACACTTCAGGAGAAGCATTATCTGTGGGCAGGGATGGGTAGGTGTGTGTGTGAGAGAGAGAAAGAAAAAGACCGGGGTGAGTGGGCAAGATTCCCCCCCACCCTTGCACCCCTAAGAATCCAGTAACTGCAAACTGCAACCTGAAATAAAATAAAAGGCTTTAGCAGATGGAGTTTCTTTCTGCAAAAGAGGGGCTCTCCTTTCCTCTGCTCTGGAATGAGACTTTATCCTCAGGCATGCTGTGCTTAAGAATCACCCATTCTTGCCTGTGATGTAACTCCTCTTCAGACTCTCCCACTGAGTGTGTTTGTGCTCTCTGACAGGTGCATCCAGCCCTGCTGCCAGTCTTCCCCCAAATGTGTGTTTCTGATTTGGGTTATGATGACAGCTGCTGTCTCCTACCTTAGGCCAGCCTGCACCCATGAACTCAGTCCCTGCGGTTCATTCGGCCCCTCCTTCATCTCCTCCTCCTTCCTCCCTTCTCTTCCTCTGTCATCCCTTCTTTCCCGCCCTCCTCCCTAGAGTGACTGACCACATGCAAATGTGCGCTCTCAACACCAGGAGTCATCATCCAGCTATGTCCTTGATTGAGCCTTGTGTTCAGGAAGTTCATCCCCCGCCCCCAACACTCCATCACCCCTACCTCAGTTGTCATGATTAGAATCACGATTTGGGGCAGATTCCTCAGCCAGGGATCTGTGCTTAGTGCAGTCCTTCAGTGGTGCGATAACAAGCATACTAGAGGAGCTTTCTTCTCGCATGAAGACAGTCCCAGCCTGATGGGACAAGTTAATTTCTTCATTTGGCTGTAAAATATCTGGAAGCTTGGCTGTGAGGTACCTGATCTTCTCCTGCTCTGTCCTCTCTTCTCCCCCTCCTATCAGCTGAAGCTTTGTGTCCAGCATCACAGTTCAAATCCTGGTGCCTTGGTGTCCTGTTCCCACACTGACAGGAGCTAAAAAGCCTCAATTAAGTGCAGGCCTTGCTTTCACTGTCCTGCTGGCCACAAGGATGACTGAAATAGTCATTTCTGCAGTGTTGCATTGGTGGAAATTAAAGGATGCAGATATCCTTTTCTTTCCCTCGGGTCTCCCAAACAGGGAAGTAATCACTTCAAAGAACAGTCTTTCCCTGAATTCTGCAAAGTGGATTCTGGGCCTTGGTTTGGATTTGCTGTTCCTCTTTCTCCTGGGGAGCCCAGTGAATGAGAGAAGGAAATGAATAGACTGCTTGTCACCCACCACCAGGGTCTCCACCGTGCCTGGGGTTGCTGTCCAGAGACCAAGAGTGTAAATGGATTGAAATGGGGGCTGTGGGGAGCAGGAAACCTGCTCTGGAACAGGCTGCTTCCCACCTCCACATCCCCACCCCGCCATAGTTCCTTGAGGGCTTCCCTTTTTCCTCGGCCTGGGGATTCCTTCCGCACTGATGGAGCTGTCACTCTTGCTGCAGTGCATCCTGCCTAGAGGAAAAGTCTACCTGCCACTCGGGTTGGGAGGACTGGTGTGCAGGCACTCCCCTCCCCACCCACCCCCCAGTCATCTAACAAAGGCAGGACATTTCACTGCTTAGGCTTCCTCCAGCTCATGAGAAGGGCTACTCCCCGTTGCACACCGCCCTCCCCCATCAGACGTTTCTTAACTAAACCAACTAGAAAGATGTTTCCGATTTGAAGCTACTCTTCAAGTTCTATAGGTTTTAATAGGACAAAAAGTACAATGATAGGAGATCAGATCCCATGTCTCGTGAGGCCCTGGAAATGTTTAGTATGGAGAAAATAAGACATGAGGATGAGAGGAAATAGCTGTTGTAACTGTCTTCAAATATTTGAAGGGTTGTCAAGTGGGTAATGGATGTTTCATATGGTCCCGAGGCATTGGATCAGATCTTAGAAGGCTTAAACTGTCAGACTGTGGAGCTCTAGTTTTATTTGGTAAACTATAGGAAGCCACCATAGGCTTTTTTTTTTTTTAAGATTTTATTTATTTATTCATTTATCCCCCCCTTGCTGCTTGTGCTCGCTGGGTCAGCCAACCACGCCATGCGGGCGGGCCCGCCCCCACCAGGAGGCCCCGGGAACCGAACCCAGGGCCTCCCACATGGTAAACAGGAGCCCCACTGATTGAGCCACAGCCGCTTCCCTCCACCATAGGCTTTTAAGCAGCCAATATGAAAATCTGGTAGCTGTGTGTAGGATGAATCAGAGCACAGAAAAATGGAGGTTAGCTGGGTAGATCGGTTAGAAATTCTTGGCCAGAAGTAATATAAGCCTGGATAAGCCAAGTGGCACTGGAAATTGGGAGGATGTAATGAGCTATAAGAAAATTTACAGAGGTAAAATTCATGGAATTGATAGGCTATAGCAATTGCTGAGTTATGTGGATAGAGTAGGAAGGGGTCAAAGATAATTGAAGTTTTCTGCAAAGAGGATGGTAGTGTTGAAACTCTTACAAAGAGGTGGAGGAGATTTAGGAAGAAGATGAGTGTGGTAGTAGACATGTTGGGTTTGGCAGGACATTCCAGGGGAGAAGTCTGTTCGACATTTGGGAATTGAGCCTAGAGTTTTGAGGAGTAATCAGGATTACATGTGTATGGGTTCTACATGCTCAAGGGTATGGAGACCATGAGAATGAATGAACAAGGGATAGTGCAGAGAGAATCAAGAAAGGGGCTTAGGATAGAGCTGAGGCAACAGCCAGAGTCATGAAAAAAAAAGCAGCCCAGAGAGGTAGGACAGCCCGGAGAGAGAAACACAAGGAGGAAAGAATTTTCATAAGAAGTTGATACTCAGCGTTGAGTGCCACATACAGATCTAGTAGGGGTCCTACTGAGAAGAGAGTAGCAGATTCATTAGTGAGGAGATTACCTTTCCAAGTATAGTTTTCAGTGGAAAGATATAGGGGTATGCAATCTTAGAACAAAGGACTTCTGTGCCAAAAGTGTGATAATGAAAGAATACTGTCAGGGGTGGAGGGAAGCAGTTAGGATGAGAGATGAAGAATGGAACCTCTGTGATTTCCAGAATTAGGGAAGATAAGATGTGATTTTTTGAATGGGTAAATCTGAGTCTATAGGAGGAGGGTAGAAATAGAGGGGATAGTTCACAAGTACAGGAAGGGGCAAATTCATAGAGTAGGATCCAGGAGGGGTGGGTTGAGGGCACACACCTGTGGTAAATGTCACCTGCCTTAGACAGTTTCCCTTGAGCCATGGTTCCTTTCCTTTTCTAAGTTATGTGACTACAGGCTTTATTGTTGCTGTTGTTGTTGTTGAAGATATTCTTAAACTATCACCTGTACTGATATTCTAGTTCTGCGAAGTTGAATTCTCTGTCTTGCCTGGTTTTGTTTTGTTTCTTGAACCAGCATGCAACAGCCTTTAAAGGAACGGTGGGCAAACTTTTTCTCTGTAAAGAACCAGATAGTAAAGAGTTCAGGCTTTGTGGGCCCCTGGTCCCAGTCACAACTCTTCAGCTCTGCCATTATAGTGCGAAAAACAGCCATAGACAATAAATAAGTGTGGCTGTGTTCCAATAAAACTTTATTTATTGGCATTGAAATTTGAATTTCATACACTTTTCACGTCATGAAATGTTATTC
This sequence comes from Tolypeutes matacus, assembly GCA_026826555.1. NCBI lineage: Eukaryota > Metazoa > Chordata > Mammalia > Cingulata > Chlamyphoridae > Tolypeutes > Tolypeutes matacus. The sequence goes on along the minus strand of JAKSZT010053770.1, from coordinate 305,047 downwards.
TTTTGGGTTTTTTTTCCAACCATTTAAAATGTAAAGACCATTCATAGGTTATACAAAAGCAGGCAGCTGGCCAGACTTAGCCCATGGGAAATAGTTTGCTATTCCTGCTTTGGGGTATAATAACCAAAAAGATTGAATGCCATTCTTTACCTATAGTCCACAATTCAAGCTGCTCATCACCACAGGATCTATCTAGGTGTGCAAAATCAGCCTGTCCTCTTGAAGAACCTTGGCTTTTCAGAATTCCTGTCCTTTTGCTTGCTTTTTTCTGTAATGAAGTTTGTGAGGTAAAGGGGCTCTCACTAACAGTTTCTCAACTCTCATACTTTTTATTCATTCCATTTGGTTTTTGGATCTTAGTATTCCTGACACTAGCTGATTTTTTTCTTCTCCAGTTCCACTAGCTGAGTATACTAATCTCTAGACATTCGGATTTCACTTACCTCAGGAGGAAGAGCACAGAACAATTTTTTTCAAGTGAAAGCTCAAGAAAGGCAGTAGTTTGGAGGTGCACTCCATACAACTCAGACCCATTTTGTTCAAATAACACAGCACAGCTTGCTTTAGAAAAAGTCATTCTAAATTTACGTAAGTAGCTTTTACATTTGACTGCCAGGTGTGTGCCAAAGTACCTTCTGGAAGCTTGTACTTGCAGGATACATGGGGGTATATCCTATGGTTTTCTCCTCCACCCCACCCCCCAGCTAATCTCTACCTGCCCAGACAGTAGATTCAATTTTTTCCCTTTATCTATTATCATGGCATTAAAAAAGACCAAGACTAGAAACCCTTCAGTGCCAAAAATGAAAAAGGGAACAAAATAAATCTAAGTTTCATTTGACTCAAAGATAAGGTTACATGTTTAAAATAAGTCAGAAAAAGCAAAAATCGAGGTTCTCATAGAAACCAACTCCCCCTCGTTGCTTAGATGTAGGGTTTGTGCTTGTTAGGTGCCATCTCCATTCTGCCAGAGTTACATAAAAGCTGGAGCCATGTAGAAGCTTTCTTGTCATTTGAAAGACCTTTCTAGCCCTAGCTCTTGACCTCTGATGCTTTCTATTCTGTGAGTTTGTTAATGATGGCATGAGATTGTTATTTTGATTTGGATAATGAAGGGAAGTCCAAGAGAAAAAAATATTTGGAAGGCCCAGATCTGTCCCATGCCCATTTGTTTCATTATGCTACTAGTTGACAGTGACATTTTTTGCAGCTGCTAGGTTTACAGGACACACACCCCACCCCACCCCCGCCACCGCTGCCGCCAAATGGACATGTGTATTGGAAAGCAGGGGCATGCCTTCTCCAACCCCACCACACGAACACACACCCTCAACCCCCGGTTCCCAAACAAGTCCCCACAGGCAGCCTGACTTGCTCATTTACAGCCATGCTTTTGGGATGCAACAGGAGGGGAAAGGCCTTGTTAACCAGGGAGAGGGTTTTTTTTTTTTGTTTTTCCCCTTTAAAAAAAAATCATTGTTTTCAGATCTTGCTCTGCAATGGGAAGAATTATAAAAGGTTATTCTGACGCCAACCCCATTGCTGCTGCACCAGCCCCAAATGAAAAAGCTTTTCTTCTGTTTGGAAGTGATTCTTTGGCAACTAAATTCAATGATAAATCAAGCTTGGTAAAGCCCAACTAGACTGAGAGGGAGAAATCCAATATAAGGCCTCTGAGCCATTCCTTCCTTGTCTCTTTCTTGGACGGTAGGCCAGGATTTAGCGTTTACTTCACTGGCCTTAAAGTCCTGGAAGAAAGAGTTATTAGAGCCCCAAAAACTCACCAAAAGAATTGAGTAGTATGCATAAGAACCTCAGAATAGAAAACTGCTGTAAAAGGTTTGTTTTATCTCTCTCTTCTGGGTTTTCTCTTGTTCATTTAGCCAACAATTATTGAGCATCAACTGTGCACAAGATACTGGGAATACAGAGAGAACTGGCATAGCCCTTCTCTCTGACAGCTGCACAGTGGGGCTCTGCAGTTACCAGGCTAGCAGCCGCTAGAGATGGGATGGAGAAGTCACCCTCTCCTAGTGATAACACTATTTATTATGACTTGTTCTGTGAAATTCACTTCCTTTCTGTAATTCCCTTCCCTTAACATCCCTTCCTTTCTTCAAAGGGAGCTATAGTTCCCATCCCATTGTAAAGAATGTCTTATTGCTCCTATTCCCAATTAACTTCAGTTTCTGTCCTTTCAACAAATGCATCCAACATTACAGAATCAGAACAATCTAATAAAAGTCTACCCTAAAAAATTGAAACTATAAACTAAAAACAGCTTCAGTCTCAGCTCTTGCCCAGTTCTGACTCCCCTGACTACAGTCACACCTGAGGAGTTTGATCTCTTTAATTAGGATCCCTTCATTCTCCTTTTATCCCTTTACACTGATCTTTGAAAGAGCTTTAGCAATGACTTGTTCCAAAATTGGCCCACAAGATGTTACTTCTCCTGAGGGAACAAAGTAGAGGTTTAGAGAACAAGGGAGAGAATAAAGAATTTGGGACAATGCAAAATCCTTGTTATATTTCTGAACTTTTAAATACAAATTGAGGCCTCACACCACGTAGAATAAACTCTTTGGAACCAACAGATCTACTGTTTGCCTTGCTCTTTGGGCCATTTCAGGAACATGAAAATGTAGGACCAGCTGTTCCTAAGTGGGATGGTTTGCAATTCTCAATTGTTAACTGATTCATCAACCTCATTTGCAACTTGAGACCTCCAAATTCTTTCTCTGCTTTAAAGCTTAAAGAGAGGGAACTAAGAGCAAGCTTTTGGTGCAGGAGCTGTATTACAGTTCTGAGCCTCAACAAGGTGAGCTGATCTGGCTTTGCACGTATAGTCAGGTGAAATTCTGCCTCTGCATTTCATGCTGATGGTTTAGGACTTCTTGATTTTGTTCTTGATGCTTAAGGAAGAAATAGCTATATATTGTTAAAGTCAAGATTTTTTTAAATCAGCCTGGACATAGTTAAAAGCATTGCTTTTCTTGGGCTGCATACAGAGTTTAAGTGTCTCTGGATGTGTAGTGGGTTTTTAAATTTTTGTTTTGTTGTGGTAGAGGGGCAAGGTGGAGAGAGAAAGTAAAGAAATGGAACTAATTGAATCTGGGAGTAAAACTCTGCTGAGAGTCTGTGGATTATAAATTGACTAGCTGCAGCAGCAGGAATTCAGGAAAAGGTATTGGAGTGCAGTCAGTGTGACAGGAAGCTTATTTTGGTCTTCTTTCTGTGTCTTGCCTTGTCCTTGACGTTTTACTCCAGGGGATCACGTGTATAGAGAGAAGGGAGAGGCGCCACAGTTTCCCATCTGGGAAACGCACTTCTGCATTCTTGCAGAGGGTCTTAGAGACCAGGGTTCAAGATAAACCACAAGATGAGATGGTCTATGCACCTGTCCCTCTCCCAGCTGTCTGTTCCCCGAGTCTACGCTCAGTTCCCCTTTATCTGCTAGCCAACCACGTGACTAGCAGATGAAGCCTGTTTTTGTTCTAAAGTCTCACCAGATCTGCCCCTCTGCCTCCTCTATGGTTTGATCAACAGAAATTATGTTGAAATTTCAAGGAACAGTATTTCAAACCGAGATATTTCGATTTGAATACAATTAAAGAAGTCTTTCCCTAAATATGGGAAACAAAATCATAATTCACTGGTCTGGGTTGCCTTCACTATAAACAGAGGGGAGACCTGTAACCCACCTTACAGCTTGAGGATTGAGCAGCATTTTCATTTCCACTGGGAAACTTATTTATAAACCCAGTAGTCATCCCCACACCAAGTTTTTCTGATATGTAGTCCAGATTTTCTTTCCCCTAATAATTACACCCCCTGTTTTCAGGCTAAGCATTTCCCCTCCTTTCTTGTGTTTACACCTTTCAAATATTTGCAGATTGTTATCGTGTCACCCTCTTAGTCACCGCTTAGCCAAACTATACAGATTTAGCACCTTTTATCTTCCCTTTAAAGGCAGGCCTCCCCACCCCTGAGTCATTTTCTACTGCTCCTCTTTAAATGTGTTCCAGATTTCTGCATTTCCACAGCTTCCTAGAGCTGAATACAGGGTCACGAGTGAGAATTGTTTTGGAAACTAAACAGCTTTGCTGTGATCCAGCCTCAGGTCTCTGACATTGCTGGCCAGTGCCAGCTGCTTGTTCTCTATATTGAAACTGCATTCTCTTAAGGGTGCCAGTTTAAAGCCCAGTGGAGAAAATGGGTGTAGCTGTTCTTTATTTTTCTCCTTTGAAGTGTTATGTAACCATGGGAAAGTGGGATGTATGTACTTAAGGATTCTGCCAGCCCCTCTCCTGGTATTTGCATAAACCAAGTCTCTTCTCCAAATGGATTAGGCCAGACCTCATCTAACTTCTATAACCGTGACTTGCATCCATTCAATAGCCATTTCTTCCTTCACATGTCTGCTTCTTTTCAGATGTGTTTTTCACTAATACCCATTCATTCAACATTTATCGAGGATCTGCAGTGCCACTGTGTGCTAGACAGTGTATTGGGTGCTGGAAAGAATAAAATCTGAATATGCATAGTGCCTTACATAAGATGTAATTTCAGTTTTAGTTTTAGTTAATTTGGCTGTAAGTACCTGATTCTCACATAGGGTGTCTCAGTGTGGTGGTGAGGACAGAGAGCAGATTTTAGGAATACCCATGAAAATCCAAACAGCATTCGTCGTCTGGTGAGGCCTCACAGATCCTGGAACTGGAGGGTGATTCTGAGTCTGAGGTTGCCTCAGGGACTTCATTGTAGATCTCCACACTAGGACTTCGAGGTTAATGCAAGTCAGTCACCTCTGCTTGTGGCCTCCTTTTTCTGCTTCCTGATGGGCTTATGTGCTGCAGGCTTCCCAGTTGAAGTTCCAAAAAGAGAATCTTATCAGCTCATCTGGTATGTGCTTTACTGTTTGGACAGAGCCTGTTTTTTCCCACTGCTGGCCTGACTGTAGCTAGGCTGCCCATGAATCGCATACAGCAGCAACACTCCCATCCTTGCTGCCATTTGCCACCTTGTGTTTTGACCCCTCATTCCCAGGTTGTGGTGAAGGGAGAGAACCTAGGCCAGGGTCAAATGCTGGCAACTCAGCTGCCTGAGGCTGTCCCCATAGCAAGACATGTGGCGTGGTGAGCCCCATGATCGGCTTGTCCCATACATTCTGTCAAAAGTCTCTTAGACACATGTGCAGCTGCCTAACATAATCCAGTTGTCCCATTGGATATATTATTTATTAACATTCTGCATCCAAAGGGTTCAATATTAAATTCTGTTACCAATAATATACCCTATGCAACAGTAGGAGAAACAGTGTTTTCAAGCTGGTAATTAGCTTCATGAGCCCAAAGTCTTTTTTGCTCATCATTGAATCCCCAGCTTCCAAATAGTGCCTAGCCCAGAGCAGGCACTAGTGATTTTTATGAAATGAAGGGAGAGAAAGCCTACTCGGTGAATTGTGGTGTTTTTAAATATCCTAAGGAGGCTATGTCCTTCCCTCTGTGATGTCTAATACAGTATTTAGAACACAATAGACGTGCAATAAATATCATTGGTTGAGTCTTCAAATTGGTTTTTGTTTCCACTAGAGTTTTGTTTACTTCGGCTAATGCCTGATCGCTTTGTTTCCTAGACTTGGAGTCATTGGGAAGCTAGCTGACACTTCTAACCAAGGCAGATTTGCCACCCTTCTTATAGCTCCCACTGGAAAAAGCAAATACACTTTGGGTCCCTAGGCTTAATTATCATAAAACTCAGCATACAGTGTAAAATATTCAGAGCAATACATAATTCACATAGCCATCAATAGAATCTCTTATATAGCCATTACCATGTCATTAACAAGAAATTGTACTTCTTGATTCCAAAGCTGACTGACCAAAGTGTTTGTGTTAATTGGCATAGTTAGTCGGTGTCTCTAAATGTATAATTTTTTTCTAATAGAATGATTGCTCTACAGCCCAGCATTTTAGGTTTGAAATGAGGCATCCTATACTCTAGGAGTCAAGTCTCGGGTGAGGAATCTGAAAGGGGCACAACAAAAATTGCAGGATTTAATGGCCAGAGAAGACTTTAGAGAACCTTCAGTTGAAAGACAAAGTGCATGAGGCCTGGAGAGGTTTGCTTTGTCAGTGTCAGAGAAGAAATTAGAACCTTGATGTGCACACAGCTAGTGATGAACTCTCTCTTCCTACACCACACAAAATCAGGCAAAGCCCCTTTTAAATTTAATTTTGCTTTAAACAGTCTTGGTAGCCATTCATATCCCAGAAAGCCTAGAAAAGGTGTGAAAAATAATGTGGTTTTTCCTTTGGGCATATGGGTTTATAGGGACTTTTAGAGGCAAGGGAGCCACATGGGGCAATCAAGAGGGTTTGTGTCTTGCTTGCCACTTCTGTATCTGCCCTTGTTGAAATTCAGCTGAAAAGGCCCCACTGCAGCCTCTCTTTTCATTCTGGCACATCCCATAATACAGAAGGAACGTGTTAAAGAATGTTTGAGGAGTGGGTATTTTTAATTTAAAAAAAAAAAATCATTTTTGTTGTTTTGAATGGCTGATAAGTGTCAGGGGTAAACTTGGCACTTAACCTGCATCTGTGGTGGTTGAAGCACAGCAGAGTTAATACGTCCTTATCAGCAGGTAGCACTGCACTGTTGCGTTATCGGGAAAGACAGCTATTAGAGGTAATATGCGCTCTCCAGAATTACGGGTACTTCCTCAACTGCCTGGGGAGAGCTTCTGGAACTCCGGCGATATCTCACTTCATATTTACAGTTAGAGGACCTACCTGGCTTGGGAGTGCTCCACTGCTACCCAGCTCAGCAAGAGTTGAGTAGGATCTCAACTTTCCTTCCCTTTATCTCTTTTCTTTGCTTTTCTTCTTTTTTTCTTTTTTCCCTCTTACTGATAATAAAGTAGCACAGCGGGGATGCCAGCCCAGGAGTACAGTCCTTGTTTGAGTAAAGGGGCAACATGGACTGGCTTTCCTTACTGACTGAGCTCTTGGGAAAGGTGGACGTAGCAGACCCCTTCTTGCTGACAGCACGTCTTCGCCTAGTTTTCAGCAATGACAGCTGTCTTTCTGGCTTTAGATTGTTAACATTTGTTTGGTCTCCTCTCTGTTAGTGGAGAGCGTATTTCCTGCCCTTTTCCTTGATCTGTTGGGACACAAAAACTAAATGCACTGTTAGAATAGCCTTTCGACTCTCCGAGGTCATCAAGGCCTGCTCTGTCTCTTCCAGCCTTCTCTCCACACCTCAGTTTATACCAGTGTTTTTCAGGCTGTGGCTTGTGACCCACTAAAGGTCTTAAATCAATTTAGTGTCATAACCATCTTTTTTTATTATTCTTATTCATTAATGAGATAGAATAGAGACTATCAGAATGTATCACATGTAGTCAGGTTAACCATTGGTTACAAAGAGGTGTATTTACTCACATGTAAGTGTGTAGGTAGCTCATGGTTAAAAAAACAATTAGAAAAAAAAATGGTCTACACTATCCTTCATCTACAGAAGTAGCTTGGCCCAGCAGATCTCCAACAGACACTCAACAACATAAAACCCTTCCACCTGCCGGCCCTGACTTTGAGCCCTCATTTGGTAATAGATCCCCCAACCCTATTTCTGAGTCCCAGTTTTGGTATCCCATCTGCAGTTCCCTTTGTTGTATCTAGCAATTCCCCTACTTGGAGGCCAGAGTCTGGGCTCTGAGCCCTCATCTGACAGTGACTGAGACTCTGCTTGAAAGCCGTTTCTGACAGGCCACACCAGTGCCCAGCACCTCTCTACTCTGACCAGGAAGGAGCAGCTGTACCCAGATTCCCTGACTCTGCTCACCTGCCCAACAAGAAATTGGGTGCCCCAGGGGTCAGAAGTCCCACCTAGTCTACTTTATAGGTTATAACACCCTCTGGTTACAAAGTTCAGTCTCCCAAACTCGACTTCTCAGCGGCTACAGCACCTGGCAGGCCAAGATTCAAACACTACTGAGTAGCTTTAGGATTTGGAGCCGTCTGCTCCTCATCTGTAAAATGGGGGAAATGCCGACTCATAAATACTGGAGGGTACTCGGGGAAATGTTCGTTTTTTTCCCCTCTTTGTTCTCCTAGCATTTATACCTGAGTTTAAACCTTTGGTGCCTGCTGCCACTGAGTCTGTTCTTAAGACACAGCTCTTTGTTGGCTATCTTAATAGTGCTGTCAGCTAAGCGATGCCTGCCCCCCAGCCTGAGATATGACAGTGAGACAGGTTTTGACTGGGAAAGGAGGACTTCAGAGGAGTCAGGTCAAAGAGTAGTAAGAGGCCAGAAGAAAAGGAAGTAATTGATAAAATAATAGATAACACTCCTGTTCTCAAGCAACTTTTCTCTTCCTTCCTTGCACTTATCCACCTGCCTGGATATGTTTACTTATTTCCACTTGAACAAGAACAAGGAAACAGCTCAGTTGCTGGGATGTGAAGAAGCAACCTCGCAAAGGCCCTCTTTGCCTTTTAGTCTACAGTTTAATCACCTGGTGATCTTCCAGGATTCAGAGAGAGCTGCAGGGACTTCAGAATACCAAGAAAGTAAGAGGGATGGTGTGGGTACATCTACTTAACTAGTGAGACTCAGAGATCTTTTGTGTCGTCTCAGTGAAAATTCTTTCCCACTGTTTATTCTTCACTCCTAATTCCTGCATTGCCCAAGCTTCATGCCAGTTCTAGCCCCAGTTCATAGCAGCATCAAGGCACTCCCCAGGTTGGAAGGGTTAAGCTTCTGTTTCCACCAAATGGATGCTAAGGGTCAGAAACAAACTGAACACTTGCTTTAGAATTATCCTTGCTTCTGCAACACTTTATATATGGTCATGTGGCCTGACAGTTCAGTAAAATTCTTTATTTTTCTCTCTCTGACAGTTCTGTTCTTGCTTAGTTTGCAGATACAAAATGAAAAGTGTTTTTGGCTATTGATGTGAAAATCATGGGCTATCTTCCATTCTCCTTTATTCTAGCCCTATCTCTCCCTTTAGAGTTAATCTCAGGCTCTTTGGCTCTGTGAGTTTATTGCTGTCTATTACAAAAACAAGTTCCACTCCTCTTCTGCAGCCTGGCACTGAAGTGCTGGGAATGAGGCAGCCTTGGTGATCATCCTCCCCATGTGACACTTGGGTAGGGTCTCTAGACATCCTGTCTTTGCAAAGGTGAGAAAATGGTCACTGCTACCAGCTCAGGCTGCTCGCTCTCGCTCTCTCTCTCTCCCTCTCTCTCTCTCTATCTCTATCTCTATCTCTATCTCTATCTCTATCTCTATCTCTATCTCTATCTCTATCTCTATCTCTATCTCTATCTCTATCTCCTGATGCTGGATTCACCACCTACTATTTCATTTGATATTTGTGATTTATTCCATCTGTGAGGGTTTGAGGCTCGGCGAGAAAGCTGCTCTTGATCTTCTGAAAACCCAAGGTTATAGGCCTAAAATCCCAAGGTACAGGCTATTCCCTTTCCTCTGAGCTTTATGACTTTGAATCAGTGCTGTGGCCAGAGCCATGAGCACCCACCTAGCTTCATCCATCAGAGATGTCCCTTCTGTCCCAGCAGGGATGGGCCTTCTCCCAAGAGCTCCCTGTCAGATATTTGTAGTAGCCTTGATACCCTGCTCCTTTGCCTCCCCATGCCAAGTCTCTTGTTAGAGTCTTCTCTCTTGTACCTTCACTTGAGGCTATTTATAAACCAGGGGTAACAGAGGGAGCATCCAGCAGTGATTCTGATTCAGACATGGGCAATAAATGCATCCTCCCCCATATTTTGATCTTTTCTTTTTCCTGTGTCTCTAGCCCACTTCAACATTTTGCCTTGTAATTATAGTTGCAGTATAAATTTCTGTGAAATACTTGTCTTATTTAGACATTAAAGTGTGACATATTTCATGGTCTATAACAGGTGATGCTGCTAGTGATAAATATTTGTAATCAATGATTGAATCACAGAAAGAAAAGGTAGCTGAAGTTCGTTAGTGAACATCTGTATAAAACCATTCTTGGATACAAAGAAGTATGAAGGATGGGCTTCTGTCCTCAGGGATCTCACAGGCTGGTTTTGGAGTCAAAGATGACCTGAGGTTTTGATGGTGAAATAATAGCTAAAATATATCGAACTTTTCCATGTACCAGGCTCTGTGTTAAGTATTTTGCATATATAATCTTCCTTAGTTTACCCAACAACCATATGAAGTAGATCTTATTATACCTGTTTTACAGATAGAAAAACTGAGGCTTTGAATAGTTCAGTAACTTGGCCAGGGTCATAAAGCTAATGAGTGATAGAGTTAGGATGTAACTCTGGCTCCAGGCACCGAGTGCTTCATCAGTATTCTGTTTTTTTCTATCTCTCATTCTGAATGAAAAATAATAATAATGATACTTTTGTCTAAAATAAAATCTGAGAACATATAGTGGGAAGCTTATTTGGAGAAGAAAGTGATACTGGGTTACTTTCGAGTTTGCTGTTGAATTTGATATGAAAGTCAGATAGTAAAGAGAAAATGTCTAGGAGTCAGCTGGAATGGCTCTCAAGAGGTAGAATGACTGGGGAGATCAGTAAAATGTAGGTGAGAGCCACTTACGCAAGTGATGGTTAAAGCAGAGAGCCTACAGGACTGAAAGGAGCAAGAGGTACAAGGTGAAGATTCATCACAAATCTTGTGTGTGTTTCTTGCCCATCTCATTTGGAATGCCCCTTTCTGCCAGGTCTTCCTGGAAATTCTCAGATGCTGTGCCTGGGAGCCCCTCTCCATTGATGTTGCTGTGATGGTGTTGGTTTTTTCCACCTGGGGAAGACTAAATCCCTCCTCCACTTCGACCTCTACCTCTACCCTAGTCTCAGATATGATGGGTTCAGCTCTAAGACCTGCCCTGTTGGAAGTGTCAGGGGCTGTCCTTCCTGGACAGCAAGTCTAGGGGGCCCCTTTTCACCACAAATTCTCCTTTTCTCCTGACATAGGCATTGAATGCCCCAGAGGAGCCCGAAACCTCCCAGGCTTGGTGCAGGAGGGAGAGCCCTTCAGTGAGGAAGCAACACATTTCACCAAGGAACTGGTGCTGCAACGAGAGGTAGGACATCATCCAGTTGCTTCTTGTATGAGGAGGAGTGAGAAAGGGTCTTTCTCTGGTCTGGTGATTTTCTGCTATGTCAGAGATGAATCTGTCACCTATTCCACTGCTTAGCCTTACACACCAATGACCCATTCTTGAATCTGCCTACATTTTACTTCCTTGAGCCCTGCGTCGCTGGCTAGCTGCCCTCAAGTCACTCCTCACTACTGGTGGCCTGGGATGTGTGGTGAACACCAACGCAGCCTAGCCAGGATCCTGATGCTGAGAGCTTACAGCTTTGCAGCCCTCCTCCTTGGCGAATTAGCCTGAGCTGCCTGCCTCCAGCTGAATTTAGAAGCTTGACTAACCTTGTCAGGGGCCAATTTTCTTTGAACATTTATTTGTATCTTTGAGTAATTGCATTTTCTGTAGCGGGTTTTCTGACTTAATTTAATTGTATTTCTGTTTCTGCCTGTTGGGCTGGCTCTTGCAAGCAGGAGTTAGGCTTTCAGTTGGTTTGGTGCCCTTCTACCTGATCATTTTTTTCAAGTCTTGGTCAACAGATCCATCTTCTTCCCAGGAGTATACCAGCCATTCCTCCTCCTAGATGGGCCCAAGAAAGGAACATTGGGGAGTGTGGATCTGCTTTTGTCCTTGTTTCTTTTACAGTTAAATCCATGGGGTCCTTCCAGCCTTCAGGCAATATCATAATTTGCCCTGAACTACAAGGTTATGTGGTCCTGGAGGCTTATTCTCTCACGGTATTTTGTAGGTTCTTAGGCTCAGACATGAGGGCTTCTCTAGGACATTAAGTTTCAGCATCTCTCAGTTTGATTTGAATTGCCTGCAAATGTAATAGGTGTGGGAGGTACAAGAGAACAAACTAGCCCAAGATGTTTGTGTTGGACTACTCTAGCCTCGGGAGAACCACTGCTTTGACTTCTGACTTAGCAGTTTCATTGCTATTAGTTACCACCCTTTGGGATTTCCCTAGCACTTGCCTTCAAGTTTTGTGAAAGTTAAGTGGTATTGGCAAAACAAATCCTGAATTCTTAGTTCAAGAGATAAGGGTTCCAGTTCCCAAACATCAACTGCATCTGCTGAGTATCGCAACTGCTTTGTTGGCCATTGGTACAGTGGTTGGCAGGAGAACAAGAATGGGTTTAACAAACCCTTATTCATACCATCAGATTCCTGTTGCTCTCTATTTTGCTTTTATCAAGAAATAGAAATCCTTATGGTGTACAGGGTGCCTCCCCCACACCTCCATTTTGTAAGTACACAAATATAGCTTTAAATTTTATCAAACATAGCCCTCTGCTAGAGAAGTATTTCAAGAATCCAAACCTCCAGTCATCCATTGGTGACTTGTCATTTTGGAAGTGGCCCAGGGATTAGGTCAAAAGGGCAAATGTTATAGAATTTCCCTCTGTCTCTGTGGTCCTTCAATAATGAACTGCAGAGTAGCCCTGTTGGAGAAGGCAGGGTAAATCCACTCAAGTTCATGACTGAAAGACACTACAGAGGAAGCAACAGCAGATTTTTTTTTTAATCTGGAGATTTGTTATGTTTGTTTGTTGGGATATGGTAAAGAGAGAAAATTCCCTCACTGGACTACCTAAGGCATTCTTATCATTTACTCTCTAAATCAAATTTCTGTTTTGCCTCCCATTTCGTACCATAAGTCATTTTCCTGTTTCACTTCTTCTAAAGTTTCTTTCCCTTTCTTTTTCAACTCTTATTTTCCCAGCCATTTTTCTTCCTGATCCTGTTTCTGGCCCACTGGCAATACCCAAAAGTACGAGAGGGTCAAAGAGAATACTGACCATTAAAAGGAGTGAGTGGCCCACAGCGCTGTTACTCTGCCTCGGTTATTGTGACCTTACCTGTGTCCATATGTTTGTTGACATTTGTCTGTTGAAATGACAAAATTTTTCCCATCTTCTTTGATGTCCCTGGCATGTGAACGAATTTGCAGAGCCATAGTCTAACCAAAAGTCGATACTTACCATTGTTTGTAGTGACCCAATCTTTCATAGCCCTAAAGTTGGGGGTCTCTCACTAAAGAATCTTCCTGTATTTTTGTTAGCTACTTATACAGTTTTGTGGGCAGGCTTGTTTTGTCCAGAAGAAAGAAGAGTATGGCCTAAACTAAGTACAATACAGGATTTTGACTAAAGGAACCAGTTGTAGCCTACTCTCCTGGGCATTTTCTTTCATATAAAAACATGAAAACTGTTTTCTGAACAGTGTAGGAATGAAGAGAGATTTTGTTTTGTTATATTTATTTGTTTACTTTTACCTGTGTAGTCCCTTAATTTTCCTTCTGTAAGTTGTCCTGGAGAACGTTTATCTTTGCCCTCCTCCTCCCACTCCACAGGGATCTAGAAAAGGAGAAAAGCCTGCTGCAGAGGTCCCTGCCATTCTTAGAGGAAAGCATGGACTGCCTGCATGTGGCTCCAGAGCCTCCTACCTCGTATAGCTCTTACCTTCAGGCAGCCTCTATTGTGCTGCATTCTACTTCAGGAACTCTTCTCAAGCTCAGCAGCAGCTGTGATGGCCCCTGTCAGCTGGTTTTTCCAACTTTGTGCCTATCCCCTTGATACCAGATTTAGCTCAGATAACCAGGTATTGCAGGTATTGCCTGTCCACCCTTCCTATTTAAATGTTTTCAATTTTGTTTTTATTTTATTTTTGGCCAGGATTTTTTTTACCCCAGCATGCTTTTTCCCCTTCCTCTAAATCTGTATCATCATATGGGAAAGGAGGAGCACACAGGTTAGATTTCAGAGCACCTCCTGATTTCAGAGCACCCACAGAGGCATGGCAGTCAAGTTGGACTCCCATTAGTGAAGCCATTTAATTTACTTGGGGAGAAAGACTTGGAGTGGGGTAGGGACTGTGTAATGTACAGTGCCCTCAGGTCAGCACCCTTCAGAAAGCGTGCAGGGTCCCTGGTGCTGAAAAGTGACACTGTTTACTAGGTGCATTGTTTTGGCTTTGGGCGGCCAGTGCAAGAATCCTTGCCTGGCTCTTTTTCTCTTTTGAGTGAAAAGAGGATTTTTATTCTTTCCATCTTGTGTCCTCAGGTGGAGCCTGCACAGTGTCAGATAAGTCTTTTCTCAACATTTTCAGTGGCTAGGTTTAGCATGGAAGGATGGTCACCATTATCTTGAGACCTAGTAGCCCTGCTTTCCTTAAATTTGTTTTACAATGATCCTAGCCAACACTGAAATACCGACATTTCTGGCTCCATTTTCTCGAGCATCTGTCCTGCCACCTCCCATTGCTTAGGGATTTCTTCTTTTTCTCCATCCTTCTGTGTGGTGCTTTTCCTCAGCCACTGGCTCCCGTTAACTTTTGTTCCTCTCCCCAAGTTGGGAGGCTGGGAGGCCTCTTCCATTTCAGTGGTCTGGGCATTCTGGTAGTGCTGCCAGCCCCAGGGCAAGAACAGTGAGTTAGACACCACGTCATTACCTGAGTCGCTTTCTAACCTAGAAGCCCAGAGCAGTCAGGCAACACTCAAAGGAAAGTCAATAAGCTCAACATTTCTTCCCAGCCTGACTCAACTGGTGTGTAGCAGTGGTGGGCAAATTTGGTCCACTGCCTGTTTTTATAGATCAGGTTCAACTGAAACACATCCACATTGATTCTTTAGTGTATTGTCTATGACTGCTTTCTCTCTACAACAGCAGAGTTGAGTAGTTGCAATGGAGACTGGTCCACAAAGCCTAAATTATTTACTATCTGTCCCTTTACCAAAAAAGTTTGCTGACCCCTGCTGAATAGGATATAGCGAATAAGAAGATAACAGGCTCAGGCTTGTTGTAGCCCTGAAAATGACAGTTTGCTCTCATGTCTCCTGCCATTGTGGCTGGGCTGTTTCTGGGCCACACAATGCAAGATCAGTGTATCTGTTGCTATCACCATGACTGTGAGCTGCGAATGTCCCATTGGATACCATGTGCTTTGTGACACCCTCCCTCGCCTCCCCCACACACACACACACACATACAGCTGCCTCTTTCAGGCAATTCCCTGCCATGCTGCCAAGTACAGGAAGATCTGGTTTAATTTCCCAGATGGGGAATTGTGCCCATTGCTAGTATCTTCCCAGAAGTGGTGATGAGAGACAGCAGTAGCTAATAGGTAGATAACCAGTGTAAAAGTGAAAACTCTTAGGTTTTCACACTCCAATTATCATGTGGTCTTGGGTAAGTGATTCTTTCTTGCCTTGGTATTCCCATCTAAAACACCTATCTAACAATCCCAAGCCATTCTCTCCCTTGCAATAAGTAAGACAGACATTTGGGATCTCTTCATACCTTCTTGAAGATATCAGTGCCTCCGCTGAACCGTCTTCACAGTTCCAGGCTCTAAGAAGTACAATTCCCTGGTGGTGGGGAGGATAGACAGGGGCCTGGTGGTCATTTCTGAGCCCTTTCTCAATGACCCCTTTGTCCTCTGAAACTGCCCTTTGCTCAGAAGCTGCCCTTTGCTGCTGTGTGGAAAATGATGTCCTCATGCTGGATAGCCCCAGCTGAGAACCTAGGCTGCTGCCCTGACCTATTTCCCTTCTTCCTGCTGGCATCAAAAGGGAGGATGTTCCCCTGGGGAGCTCATTCTGCAGGCTGCAGTGGCCAGGGCACAGTCCTGGATTCCCTCTCTCCCACCACCCCCTGCTTTCTAAAAACAATACACAAAAGCATTACAAGCAACTGTTGTTGTTTGAAGGAAACGTGTTTTATGTTTCAGGGGAATGTGGACCCAGCAGGGAATATTGGTGTGTGTTTATGGAGGGGTGGATAGCTGGGAAAGAAAACATAGAATAAACGGAGAGTGATTATCCATTTTAGCACCAAGTATGCTGCATCCTGTTTGAAAAAGATACACTGGTCTAAGCCATCTAATAATGATCTGAACCTGTGTTCCTCCCAGCCCCTCTGTCAGTTCCCCACAATTCTCCACAAGCACTGTGTGGTAGCTGATCTCTCAGCCCTTCTTATTCCCTTCTGTCTGTGCAGGTCCCTTCTCTGTCAAGGAGACACCTAGGAGGAGGAACAGTAGCAAAGTTATATCTCTGGATTAAAAAAAAAAAAAAAAAAAGGATAGCTCCAGCCATGGGGAAACCCAGAGGGTAAAGGATTCACCCACCTATTATGGGTGAATCCGGTGAAACACTGTTCCCTGGCTCTTCATGATTGCCATGTCCCTTGGTAGCCCTTGCTGAGCCACTAATAAAATCATAATCTGGTAGAAAAGCAAGCAGGCTGTCCAGCAGTTTGTTTCATTTATTTGCTCAGACACCTTATTCTAGATATTCTCAACCACTGCCCAGGAGGAAGGGGAAACATTGTGGTCAGCTTTCCAAACAGCCTCTTTTCCCCATGAGGTTTTAAAGCTATTTGGGGGCTAAGGCCTCTCTCTCTCTCTCTCTCTCTCTCTCTCTCTCTCTCTCTCTCTCTCGCACGCCACGCATGCACGCTCTTTTGGCAATTTGAAGCCCACCAGTAGCCTCGAAGTTCAAACAAATTTAGTTTGAGGCTACTTCCTTTGAAGGGGGCTCAGGTAAAGAACTTCGGTCTTAATACTGGTCAAACCTTACTTTTAGATAGCATTTTCTAGTTTAAAAGCACTTTCATTTTGATATTTCATTTTAATCTCACAGGAAACTGATAAGAAAAATATTATCCTACTTTACAATTGAGGGAACTGTGATGCACAGTGACTCAGTGACCTGCCTCTGTTCACAGGGATAGTTATAGGGCAAATATTAAAACTCAGATGTCTACATTCTAAATCTGGTGCTTTCATCCCCAAGTTTTGCCAATTTTGCTACAAGGTGTTCATTCTTTCAGTCATATTTTATCATTTCTCAACTCTAGAATATCTGGAATTAGTTAATTTGCAAAGGATATCCTTGAAGGGCCAGCATGTTGACTGAGAGTAGTTCATCTTCTGTAAGGAGTCAATTCTGATTCTAACTCTGATTCTGATTCAGGATGCGCCCAAGACTTGCAGAGGGGTCTGAGGGATTTGGTATGGCCATGCCTCTCCTAAAAGTTTACTTTGCTCTTGTAGTAGATCTTATATCTTTTGACCACCTGATTCCTGTTTTATCTGCTGTTTGGCCTTTGTGAGTCTTACCTTTTGTATAGTGTTTTCTCTCTTACCTATCTTGCATTCCCAGTTGATCATGTATTTCTATATTCCTGTTTCTAATCTTAAAAGACAAATGTGACTATATAAGTACATTGTTTAAAAATGTATAACTCCCCTTTGCCTCTAGGACAAAATCTAATCTCTTTGGTTTACCTACATTCTTGATGACCTCTCCTTCCTCCTGTGTCAGTACTTCTCGCCTCACAATTTGTACTTCATCAGAACTGACCTATGAGGCTTGCAGTTTCCCATTTATACCATTCCATTTCATCTCTCTCATCCCTACGTCAGCTTATGTTCTCTACCCAGTACACCAGTCATCCTCCTTCCTTACGTGGCCTATTCCCACCTGTTTTTTGTACTCTTTAATGTTGTTTATTTTATTTTATTTTAATAAATGTGATTTATTGAGATGAATACTGCTTGATGTTAAAAATTCATGCATTGGTATTCTCATATACAAAACGCCCTCCCCATCTTCCACTCTCCAATATCTGCCTCCTTTTCCAGGAAGCCCTCCCTTGCTCTCCCAGGGTGGGTAAAACACCCCTGCTTTGGCACACGTAGCACCCTGGCATGTAGCTAACATACAGTCACCAACTGTATTGAAGGCATATGTCTATTCGTGTTGTTTTCTCCCTACTAGATCTTTAGCTCTTCAAGGACAGTAACCATGTTTTTATCTTTGTATCCCAGTGCCTAGTATATAAGAGATAATATATATTTATTAAATCAACTAATTCATTCCCTGTAACCTAATTCTAGAGAATTGGAAGGAAGGCCTGCTCTCTTGTTGCACTTATAGTTTTTTGGGAAAGCTCTCTTAAGCTCAGCGTTTGTGAGGGAGGGAGGAGGATTTGAAGTACTAAGGCTGATTCAAGAAGTTCTAATTGAAGAAGTCCAGATCTAAGACCTGATTGAGCTCTGTAACCCTGACTTCCTGGGTCTCCCTGTCTGTCCAACCAGGTTACTTAGAAGTAATGACTTTGTGATGTACAAGTGCTTTTAAATAATTCCATTGTTCAAGTAGAAAACATTAATGTCCCTTCATCCAATCTCCTAATATAGGCTACTTGTTTCGTTCCCTCCCTGGTTATGTTTCCCATACTTATGTTTCTGTACTTTGGATCAGGCTATTATATGAGATGAAGAGTTGATTTTGAAGTTTCAAGTCAACAAATTCCTATTTGGAGATGGGTTATAACCACCATGTGAATACCAGGCTATTTGCCCATTTACAGTCCCTTCATTGTTAGGGCTCCTCTAAAAGACCTGGAAGGAGGGTGGAGGGCCCTCAAATCCCATTCCAGCTCCTAAAAGAAAATTGTATCATAACAAGAAGAGCTGAGATAAAAATAAAGAATGGAGGATGATGTCTCATCCCCTCCACCCCATTTTTTTTCCTTCCTCTTGGCTACTAGGTCTCCCCTCTCAGCTTTTCAACTACTGAGGTAGCTTAGCCTCCATTTATCAGTGGCTTTCCCCAAGCAAGGTCAGCAGCATGTGCTGATGGGGGCCAACCATGTGCTGGCTCCAATGGGATTCCTCTCAGCAAAGCTGCTCACTCAGCTAGGCTGTTGTCTGTTTCCCTGTTCTTTCCTAACTTGCATAGCTAGTCAAGTGTAGAATTCCATTCATTCTTCTGAAATAGCTGCTGGGCCTAATTTTTCATTGGCTTGGCCAAGATCCTATTACCTGTAATTGTGTCATATAGGCTGACTGGTCTAGGTTTGATAGACCTCACTGCCTTCCAGAGGCACAGAGTGTTCACATCCCAGGCTAGCTTTTGAGATTAGAAGAAGGCAAGATTTAGGACTGCAACAGATTTGGCCTTCTTGGAACATGTAGGAAGGAAGATGTCAAGGATGTTAATTTTACCCCAGGAAAGAAAATCCTTTTCAGCAGAAGTATGCCCTCCCTTCCCGTGGGAAATTGGTCCCCATTATTGGAAAATCTTCCTTGAAAGACTTTCATGTTTTCTCTACCAGGTCAGTGTGATTTTCTTACTATTGTTCCTACCAGTGAAAGAATATAAGAGGTATAGTCCTTGACCTTAATAATTTCTATTTCTTCCCCCAAGTAGAAGCAGTAGAAGCCTTGGCAATGCCAAGGCAGTCCCTGGCACTTGTTTTTCCTCTCCATCTTTAGCTCTGACCCAGATCAGTCCCAGAGTAAAGATATGAAAGACTCAAACATGATCTCCTCTTGCATCTTTCTACCTTACTTATTTTGAATCTCATCTAAATTGAGGCCTGTGAATGTGGATAGTGGGCAGTGATTGCCATTGGAAAATGCATTTACTCTTTCAATCCAAGATTATCATTACAAATTCAAAGCCATGGAAAATCCTTCAAACAGAGCCTTGGTGAGCAGAAACCCCTGGCACCCATGGTATTTAATACTATCTACCGACTTTACATGAAATAATGTTCTTTATGAGCCTGTATGTCCTTGTGGAAAACAGCTAGTGCCAGGTAAATTCAGCCTCCTGGTGTGCCTCCCTTGTAGGTGTATAGTATCTTTGATCCAGAGCAAATAGAGTTATGTTAACAGGAGGGAAAGACTGTTGATGCCCTTACAAGTGAGGTTTGTTCTAGGAGAGCTGGGTGTCATTTATTTTCATGCCCCCTAGTAGCAATTCCTAGTTCTCTTACCTCTTTAATCATCATGAATAATCACTGCTTTTCTTGAGCTTTGGTGAGAGTTCTCTAAAAAGAATGAAAGCTTAATATTCATAATACAAATAACAAGGTACCAAGAAAGGCTTGGAATTTGTGTTTTTTCAGATGAGATTCCTTATTATAGTCTGTCCACTTCCTTTTTATTAATATCTGCTGACAAGCAGGTCGTATTTACTTTCCATGGTAAAGAAGACCTCTTTCAGACCTGCTCAATATCTGTTTCCAGAAGATCTTTAAACAGGATCCCAACACATTGGCCAACTCAATGTAGCCTTGAGTGTGAGTTTTCATGCCTCATTCCTCCCTGTTTTGTTAGTCCTCACTATTCCCATTCAAGCCCACTGTCTGAATGTTCATAACTTCCCCCTTGGAATTGCATAATTCATGATGTGTTCTTAGAACACAGCTCTTAATCTATAATAACAAGTCTGCCTGAGCTGCCAGCAAAGAGTAAGCAGATTGTAGATTGCATTTGATCTCCAAGTAATACTAACATTCTCCTGGTGTTTCACTTGTGACTCCCCCAAGGACACAGGAGTGACTGTTCTGGTGGATAAGCTGACCTTAACTCTGCCCTCCTCTTGCTGCTGGTGTGCCCACTCCTTGTGCCTGATGCCAAGGACTTAACGGGGAGAATCTCTGTCTTCCAAACCTGGATTTATTGATGAACTTCCCACTTGCCACTCCACCCGTGACAGTTTCTGGTCAGCTGAACTTAAATGGAATTTGAAAATGAAAGTGACCAATAGTCTCATGAAATGCTGTGGTGCATGAAATAAGATTATGAGCAAGCTTGAGAATTAACAGCATAGATACCCTAACTGGCCTGAACCAGAAGTGTCACATATTCAGGCAGGATAAGCTCACTCTTAGACCATCTCCAGAACGTTTTAAAGTTATCTTTCCCTTCCTAGTCACTTAACACAAACTCTATTAGTAACATGTGAAGAGTCAGGCGTAGGTTCCCATTCCAGCTTCACCATTTACTGTGTGACCTTAGACACGTTCCTTAGCTTCTCTAAACCCAGGGCAGTCTCAGTGCATAATAGAATTCATTGTGAATGGTGTCTCTAGGTTTGTGCAACGCAGCAATCCTGCTAAATAAACCTCAGTTGCCTCACTTATATAAAGAAGGCACCTCCTCTAGAGGATTAGTGTGAAGGTAATGTATTTATGTAAAGTGCCTAACAGAGAACCTGGCAGATACTAAACACTCAGCGAACAACAGCTTGTATCATCATTTTATTATTCTCTCAAAATCTAGGATTAGAGTCTAAATGTGGATAAAACATTATACCCAGAGAAAGGAGGTGGGCTACATAGGGGGGTGTATGTTGTGAGCAGCACTCATTTTGGAATCAACAAAGAACAATTCACAGCCCTCTACAGAACTCTTCATTCCCCAAAGCTATTTGTTTAAGCCAGTAATGGCAGATCCTCAGATGCTACTGCCCCTCCAATCTTGCACTTGTTGCACGACATTGCCAGTCAGTCACAGCTTTAGGTTGGGGCTCAGAATCTCAAACCATGGTTTCCAGAAGTTACCAGTTGAGTGGGTCTGGCACTTGTATTGAAACCTATTTGCCATCTTTGTGCTCTAAGTTCTCAAAAGAGCATTTGATTAAGTACCATTCATGATTAGCCTATCTTTTTCCTACCTATTAAAAGACAGGGTCTCTTAGCCTCTGCTTCTGCACAGCCCTCTACACATTAGAGCCATTTCTTTCTAGGCAGTATCATGTTCATTGGAAAAGCAGGTCTGGAGGTAATGCCAGAGTCCTAAACTATGCAAGGAGCTTTTCTAGGCTTGATTATGGACAGGTAAGCCCACCCATCACCAACAGGACTCCACAGATAACTTACAGAGTCCTACGAAATAATGGCTTGAGTATCTTTGCATGCTTAAACTCAAATTGCCATGGAGTCCATGGGAAGATGATCTGCTAACACCAAGGCTCTGTGTGCTTTTTCTCTTTATACACAGGGCCTCTGCCCTTGCTGTTTCCCAGTGCATGTGACAGGAAAGTGAGGGAGGTAGGGATGTCTTATCTAGATCCTGACTGGTCCTGTCTTCTCATCTGATGGAGTAACAGTGCTCATTTTTTGCCCCCATATGTCCAAGTTTGCCATAGGTTTGTCCTTGGTCTGTATTAAGTTGGAGAATTGGAAGAGCCCTAAAGAAGGATCTAGGCATTAACCAGGATTGAAAGGGACAGGAAAGAACCCCAACAATCCTTTGTGATAGTCACTACATCAGGATCAAAAACTATCCTTTAGCTGACCCAGCGAGCACAAGCAGCAAGGAGGGGAGAAATGAATAAATAAATAAAATCTTAAAAAAAAAAAAAAAAAAACTATCCTATATGCCAGGAATGAAAAGTTGAACTAGAAGCAGCTTCCCTTTGCCATTTTTCTTCCCAGATAGCATAATTATGCCTCCCTCTTATTCTCCCTTTCCCTTCTCTTGATACAGTGGAATTCTACTTAGTGGTCATCAGAAATGGCACTGGATGTACAACTGGAAATGGAAGATCATGCAAATAAGATCAACAGGTTCCTCCAACCTCTACATGGGCCACTTCTCTGTAGAAGCCTCTACAATGCTTATTCAGTGCTGGAGTGTTGTTACCTCTCCAATTAAATAAATCTAAAACTACTGACCCAGGGTTTTTATGGCAGTGCTGTGGCCTTATATGAAGAAATGCAACAAATAGTCCATTACCACTGATTGGATATGGATTTTTGGCCTGGCTCCCTGCCACTTGGTAATTTTAGAATAAGGTCACTTTTGGAATTAGAAGATTCCTTGTAGGAGGGTACTGGTGTTTGCTAAGTAGTTGTTCCTTACCACCATCCCCTCTCACAGCCTTGGTCCCCACTTCCTAAGTATAGGTCCTGTCTTGGTTTGCCTAGCAGAGACAGCCAGAGCTCGTTCTTCTTCAGCTTACAGGGCTGCAGACGTGGCCATTTCCAAATGCCCAGGGTGCACTTAACCACTTCCTCCTTCTAATCTCAGCACTTCCACTCTAAACACATCAGCAGCTTTGCAACTTGCATTTTATTTTGCTTTATGTTTTGGCCCTTCAGGTATTTGTGGGAGGAAGGTCGGGAGACTGGAAAACTGTGTTGTCACTGATTTCAGAATTATGCAATTATTATACAATTATTATAATTGTCTCTGGAGAAACATTAAGCAGGAGTTCCAGGAGCATCCCAAAGGGTTCTCACTGTTTTCACAAATGGGTTTTTAGGGTTAGATTCTGTATATTTGATTCTGTTCCCACCTGCCTTGATTTCACCATATGCAAAATGGGATACTAAGCGCTGTTCTGCCTTGAGAGTACTGAAAGAATTGTCTAGAAAAGGCTCTAGGCTTGGTGGAGGTTAGTGGACACTTAGGCCTCGTGGTGAGATTCTTGAGAGACCCCAGTTATTCACACTTAAGTAGAGAAGGATTGCCAAGCGCCAGATGACTGGGAACCACACATAAGCTGAGGGCACTGTGTGACCTGGAGAGGGACCTTTGGTCAGACAGTTTGTTCTCTCACCAACTTATAATTAATTAGGTCCAGCTGAGGGAATAGAACTTACTGGTCTTAGACCCTGAGATCTGATCATTCTTTATCCCAGTGAGCTAAAGTTTGGCTGATATTCCTTTTGTCTTTGCCATAAAATCTGCCTCCCTTTTTCTTGATCTAAGCAGGGTACTGGCTTTGGTTTCTAATAAGCAGCATATCCTAAACAATCTGTCCCAGAAGATTTAGGGATTCTCTTATACTTCCCTATAGCCAACTGGTTACGCTTAGTTGAAGCCAAAAATCAGACACTGTTATCATGTCTTCCTGGAGGAAGGTAGTGCTATGCCCATCTATCATAATATTGTTTTCTGGTTCTCTGGATAAGACCGTAGTTACAAATACCATTTGTCATCTTACTTGTCTGAGTCATTATTCAGTTTGCCCAGGATTAAGATCAACCTGTCTCACCCAGGTCTCTGAACTTCGTGTCATGTCTCTTCAGCCCAGTGTGCTTCAAAGAACAGGCTTGAGCCTAGAAGCCATGACCTTTGTTATATCAAGTGTGAAGCAATATAGTTTTACTCTATCTGCTATCTGTCCAGCATTTCTTTGCATTTAACCCAGAAAGTAAGTAGTAGGAGGTACTTTTGATTCTTGCTTTCCCATCCAGAAAGCATAGTCAGTTGTTGAGATAGCCCAGCCCAATACACTAAAGTGTGGCAACTTCAAAAATTCATGACCAGTGCAAGGTGTTGGTGGTGGGGTGGTGCACAGGAATCCTGTATTTTATGCACAATTGTTTTATAAACTCACAGTTTCTCTAATTTAAAAAAAAAAAAAAAAAACAATTCATGAGGCCTTGCAATACAAGCCTCTAGCCTTCCATTAAGAGAAGCCACATAGCTCTACTTGCCCCGTGGCCCTGGCGAGGCATACCAAACACATGAGGTGCAGTGGGAGGCACACAGACTGCTCTCTGTGGCCAGCCCTTCAAGGCATGAGAAAGGGCCTTCGTGACACCTTCATTATGCACCAACGCTTGTCTATCACTCAGTGACTGGGAGAGAAACACCAGGGAAATGCAGCATCCTCATACTGCTCAGACTTTCTCATCTGCCCTTCCTTTTTCATTCTTTCACCTTCCTTGTGTTTCTGTAATTTTTACAGTATTGTTGAGAAGTGTTGAAGGGATCAATAGCAATTCATCTTTTCCCTTATTGATTAAAGTGATGGGAAGGAAAAATGGCAGGCAGAACCAATTCATTTATCATGAGATATCCATTTCCCTCCAAGCCACCAATTACCTCTCCCTCTGCCTGTTCTGTTGCAACTGGGATTACTCCTGTTTCCAGGCTGGCTTAATAGGAATGAGAGAATCACTGTTTCACTCCTGTAAACAACACTGGGTGAGCAAAGAGATTGCAGGTAATGAACAAGAACCTGTTCTTTGACTTTGGTCACATTTGCTGTACTCTCAAGAAGAGGCAACATAGTATCAGTCCATGATGGACATGGCTATCTACCTAGCACTTCCCTCGCCCCTCCTTTTCTAAAGGGCACAGCTTTCCTTTAATATATATTTTTTTCTCAGAATGTAAATTCTGTGTAGTGAGTGAAAAGTCCAGGATCCTTATGAACTGGTTCCATTTTTCTGAAACTGCAAAGATTTGTCATTCCCTCCCTGAGTCTTCAGTTAGTAACTTTGACTCACCCTGAGGGAATTTGGGGTACCCAGAGTTGGGCCTGAATGGAGGGGTGAAGGAAAGGCTCTTGTGCTTAGGGTCCCCTGTATCCACCAGGGGATGAAAAATGGAGAGAGATCTTGTCACCTTCTTTCTCCAAGCATGGTACAGGCATGTGTGTGCATATTGCTTTCTCCCTCCGTGGGAAAGGTGATAAGAACCCATGCATCCCCCTGTAACACTTCAACTTCCATACAATAAAGAGCTCATTTTTAAAACTCTGCATCTCTTTTTCTAAACGTTTTCCCCAGAACATTTCTCTCTCCATCTATCTCTACCTTCTTGACTGACACATTCTTATTACTTTCACTCACCTGGTGGGAAGCCCAGGGGTATTTGAACCCAGGGCTTTTAGAGGGGAAATTAGCACTGACTGCAAAGCCAAAGCTTGGTTAACACAACTGCTTCTTCTCTATAATATGTCATATTTGAACTTTGTTGGCTCTTCAGTGCACATACTTACACAAAATCAACTGTTCACCATCATGCCCAGCAGGGTGGTTAAACCTTCTCAGCCCCTCCGTCAGTGCTGAAGTTTGTTGCCTTGGCTGTAGGTGAGTCAATCCCCAGAAATTCCTGCCTGAGTAGAGTTTTGGCTGAGGAGGCAATATCTGGAGGACTACTCAGATTTCCACCACCCAGCAGAAGGAGCCACTTACCTGAGTGGGCAGTTAATGGTGACGAGTGGGAGTGATGGTTCCCAGAACTTGAGGGAGGTCGCAGTCTTCCGCATCACCCCAAGCACACAGCCAGATTTCTCCAGTGGAGCCTTGCCATCTCGGCCTATGTTTCCTGAGTGCCTTTTGGGTTGTGGTCACTATTTTGGATGTCCCTCTCCCAGTAGGGAGATTTTGCTAGAAACCCAGTGTTGCTATGTCAGGTAGCTCTGCGGTTTGTGGATGCCAGACCCGAAGAAGGCAGCCAGCTCTCTGTAAGGCTAGTTAATTACATGTGAAGCTGCCAGCAGGACGGTTGTTCTTTTCCCATGGATCATTAATAAACCGTTCTGGCCTGCATAGGTGTGGCTGGGGAGGGCTCTGACAATTCCATCACTTCCCTCAGCTTTGTCGGACCGTTCTTTCTTCTCTTCAGTCTAAAGCTTTAAAAATGGCTGGGGATGAGGTAAGGGAGGGAAAAGGAGACTCTATTTCCATTTAATGCACATGTTTTTTTCTCCTAAGCTGGAAAGTGGCCTTCTGCTTTCAGATCATCTTGGCAGCCAGAGTACAAAGGGTTCAAGGCTTGCCATGGGTGGGAAGTACTAGTGGCTCAGTTCCTAATATTTGCAGCAAACGACAGACTGGGCCTGATTTGGAGACAAGGCAACTAGTGCAGCAGATGGCAAATAGTCCTGCTCCACTGGGGCCCGAGATCGGCACCATTTTCTTCCTTCAGTCAAGGCAGCCTCATCCCTGTTATGCCTGAGTACAGAAAGCACTTCTGGTTTTTTAGAAACTTCTTTTATAGGTGAAGATGGAAGAAGGCAAAGAAAATATAATATAGGAAACAGTCTAGTTAAAAACATTTCCCTGTCAAACCTAAAATAGAGCTTTTCCTTTGTCAGCTAGAAGAATTTGGAATAGAAATCTACATTTCTCCATAGAGCATTGAGTGCAAAAATAAAAAGCTGATTATAAATAGACTTAAGCACGACCCATTCAGTTTCCAAGGACTTGAGCATACAGCCTTCATAATACTGAATTAGAGCTATCAGGGTTCTAGAGGTTATATATATATAGTCCAAACATTTCACAACTTAAGAAAATTGAAGCATGAGGAAGTTAATCACTTGGGCACATTCATAGTAAATTCATGATGGAGCTAGTCTTCATGTCTCCACATTCCTGTTGCATTGATCTTACCTTTACTGCCACAGAGCCTCCCAGACCACAGCTACCACCACCTACTCATCCACTTGAAGTACAAGTAATAATCTGAGAATATGACAGTGACAGAGGCGGACAGAAGAGGTAAACAATGAATTCTCTAAATTGTATTGTTTTAGTGGGAAAAGGACAGGAGTCTAAGTCAGAGGAGGGGGTCTTCTGGGGCCTAAGCTCTGTGAAGGAAATACTTCCTAGACAGGGGTAT
This sequence comes from Tolypeutes matacus, assembly GCA_026826555.1. NCBI lineage: Eukaryota > Metazoa > Chordata > Mammalia > Cingulata > Chlamyphoridae > Tolypeutes > Tolypeutes matacus. The sequence goes on along the minus strand of JAKSZT010053770.1, from coordinate 277,775 downwards.
AAAGATAACTGCACACAGGATGCAAGGGCATGCTAGAGAGGGAAGAGTACAGGTATCTGGTAAACCTGGAATTTTCCATTGCTTTTCCAGATATGCACTAGGAGAAAAATCTCCTGTCTTTTCATGCCAAAATTTAAGTTTCAGAAGAGCCCAAAGGGAACAACCAATAAGTGATAAGCTGTTATGAGTTGAGAGGGTTGTTTTTTTGTTTTTGTTTTTATTTCTTTTTTCTTTTGGAGGCTGGGGAGGACAGGGAGAAGGGTAACACTGTTGTTTTGTTTTGTTAACTGAGAGAATTGGGAGGACGTTAGGTTTCCTAACTGGGATTGCCCTCAAACTCCCTAGCAGGGCTTTGGCCAAAGTACTCTGTTCTGGTAAAACTGACCCATGAGCCATACCTTGCCCCCAGCATCCCAGGCTCTGAGGCCTGCCCTCTACTTTCACAGGGGACAGAATCAAAAGCCATGCCATGTTGTCAGGGTCTGGGCCTCGCTGTTCAGTCTGTCCTACTCTGTAACTGAAGCTGGTTATCCATCTTGTTAACAGTGATGTCTATATGTCTTTTAAGGGGTTGTCAAGTGGGGAAGGAACAAATCACATTTTCTGGCAGTTTAATGTTATTAACTCTGATTTTTCCTCCCCTTTTCCAAAGCACAGCTAAATGGAGCTAAACATACACACAGGGACTATATTTAGTCCTGATGGTGTGGTGGAGTAGGGAAGGCACAAACATAGAGGTTTATCTGCTACCTAGTAAACATAGGGAGGTGTCAGGGCTGGAGAATTCAATAGTAATAATAAGCATTTATATGGTGCAATGACAACTTTGATACAGGGCATAATTTTCTGGGGACTGCTACTAATTGTGCTTCTGCCTGTGAGCGGCCCCCTGGTGAGGGGCTTGGAACACCATGCAGCGTTAAGCTATATTAAACATCAGTTAAAACAGCGTAAAATAGAAACTGAATAAAATATGCAAAGGTCAGAATGACTGTGAACATACAGACAAGGCCCTGGGGAGAGAAGGATTAGGACCTGGGTAAACCTAGGACCCTGGTGGATCCAGGTTCCTAGTTCCTCTTAGCTGCTTTGAGTTTCAGGTTTAAAGCATTTGCTGGAGAGTGAACAACAGTGCCTTCTGTTCCATAAGCTCAGTTCTTCCTCAGAGAGGTCTCCGAAATTACCCATTGTAGTCAGCAAGAAAACATGAATACAACCCAGTCTACCAAAGCTGTGCATAGAACTTTATGTGGTGATGGAAATGTTCTTTATCCGCACTGTCTAATATAGTAGCCACTAGCTACATGTGAATATTGAGCACTTGAAATGTGGCTAGTGCAACTGAGAAACAGTTTGTAATATAATTTAATTAATTTAAATTTAAATAGTCACATGTCCACCATATTGAACAATTTAGGATTCCAGCCAGTCCCTTGCTCACATGAAGCACCCGGGAAATGTTAGCTTTGCCTTGCAGTCTTCTTCCTGAACAAATATGCACCTTCCCCCATACCTCTGACTTTCTTTTTTCTCAATACATTCTCTTTGACCCATACCTTGCATGCTCTTCACTTAAGTTTCCAAATTCTTTCATGGAAGTCCCACACAATGCCAAGAAATAAGGAGGAAGATCAATGCCTGAATCAAAGGAGACAGCCTTGGCTTTATCCTTGCCCTCTTTCTCCTGACAGTTCTGGTCAAGTTGATACAAGGTGTTTCCCACTTTCTCAGGCAGAAAAGAAGGGACTGGTTTTTTTGGACCTCAGGCTGATGATCACAGATCTGCGGAGTTGTGACTGTTCCCACTGAACATCTGATTTAGTTGCTGAGTCTAACTCTTGAGTTCCCCAGAACCTGCAAGGATTGCACAATTCCCAGGTTATCCAGAAAACACTTACCTGATATTCATTGGTCCCATTGGCACCTGAATTGAAAAATATCTTTTCCCATAGCTCTTTCAACACCTGTTGAATACATAGAATGAATCCATTCGTTGAGATGACATAGTATAGTGGAACAAAGCATTACACTTGTAATCAGAAACCCTATGTTTAAGTCCTGGCTCTTCTATGACCTTGACAAAATCTTTAACTTCCCTGTTGTTTCATCTTCACCAGTGAAGATGAATGTGTTAGACTAAATGACCTCTAGGTAGTGAGAGGACATAGAAAACAGATTTAGAGAAAGAGGTCCTTATTGCGGTTAAGTACCACCCTTCATATGTAAAGTCTGTATTTAAAGCAGCCCTTTCCTGAGGCCACCAAGAAGCTTCCCGTGTGTCTAGTTAGCACTAACCCAAACCTGGAAATTGTTGGCCAGCACCACAGACACACCCTGAGCCAGATTGGATGGGATTACTTTCTGTGGTTATAATTGTATTCCTGCAAACCTCAGGGAAGTCAAGAACTGTCCCTAATTACGTCTGAGTCATCCTCAGAGATGGCATTTTGGCCTCTTTCAGAAGAAAGCCAGGAAGCTTCTTGGCTTGGGTAAGTTGGTCCATAAAGCAAAATGGCTTGGGGAGTACTTGAAGTTTGCAGCTCTCCATACTGGATCGTGGTTATTTGCTAACCCTCCTCCACCCAGCAGTCACTAGTCACTGCTCCAGGGATTGTCCCTAGCCGCCCAGAGCCCCTGTGGAGCTGCCAACACTGCACAGCTCACAAAGGGCCCTGTAGCATCTCTAATTGAGGAGCTGGTGAGCGGACGCCCTCAGTAGAGGTATTTTTAGCTGCAGTGATACAGCCTCATCTTTTTGCAGGATGTTTTGTTATTTTTTTAAATGAAATAAATAAGTGATGGGGGTTGGAGGTGGCTCAACTGGTTGGGCGTCCGTCTCCCATATGGAGGGACCCGGGTTCGATCCCCGGGACCTCCCGGTAAAAAAAAAAAAAAAAAAAAAAATAAGTGAAATTGAAGACTGGTCCCTATACCCCAGTGCCAGCACCCAAGAAGTTTTGGCGCACCTCTCACCACAGGCCTTTGTAATTAATCCTCTGACAACAGGTGAGGAAAGTGCCCAAATATTAGGCCAGAAAGACAAACGTGACAGAAGCAAGAAGAGCTAGAACCAGAGAGTAAGAATAACACGGACTAGCCTGGTGTGGAGGTGCTGAGGGCCTTGCAAGCAGCCTGGACAGCTGAGAACTACCTTTCTTCCAGGCCTCTCAGACCCTTGATGGATCAGGTGGATTGAGTGAGTGGGCCTTGACTCCTGAGGCTAGGGCAGCCTTGCAGCATACAAAGGATTCAGCTCTGTGGCTTCCTGACTTCTTAATGCTTTCCTTTTCCTTTTCTTCACCCTGTTATGTGACTTGTCACGTTTTCCTTGGCTTTTTTTACTATGTACCATGCGTTTTCAGGAGCTAGAGGACATCCGTGGAGCTCGTTACAGACCAGGATCCTGGATTGGTCAGGGCAATGGTTCTAGAGCAGGGGTTCTTAATCAGATTTCAGGGGATCCGTGAGCTTGAATTGAAAATTCAAAAAAACGTTATTCTTGTGGGGCCATGTTAGTGCAGGTGTGATGTATTTTTTAAATAATACACAGTATAGTGTAAACTTAGTAAGGAGTCCGTGGTTTTCACCTGACTGGCAAAGGGGTCTGTGGAACAAAAAAAATTAAGAACCCCTGTTCTAGAGCCTTGGAGTTGGTGGGGAGGGGGAAGGGTAGAAAAGATCCTAAAGTTACAAAGATAAAAGATGCTAAAGATGCGGAGATTCTGGCTTCATCAAAACACTAGCTTTTTTATTTTTTTAAGTATCCCAGATGTATTAGATGAGAAAAAGGAATAATTAATTTTGTTAGATATGATATTTTGGTTATTTAAAAAAATGACCATATTTTTTAGAAATGCATACCTGAAGTATGTAAGAGTGAAATGACATCATGTCTGGGATTTTGTTTTAAAATACTTCAGCAAAGGCAAAAAGGAACAGAGGAAGCAAATGTGTCAGTCTTGGTAATTGTTGAATCTGGATGATGAGTATATAAGCTTTTATAACTAAAGTGTTTAAAGTTTTTCATATTAAAAATATTTGAATAAATTCTTTAAAAGCTCTTTGAAAACTCCCTATATGATTCTTATGTACAGCCTAAGTTGAGAACCACAGTTTAGGAAATTAAATTTGGATCCCCTACACTGTATAAAATCAGCTTTGACTCTGGACTTTGAATAACCCAAAATTGATCATTCAGGATACGTTTTCATTAGTAATCTGGACTCCAAACTCTTGGGTGAGTGGGGGACAGGATGGGCACAAAAACAAACTCAGCCTGTGTCTAGAATCAGAATTCAGGTATGGCCAACTAGACAGTGTTGTCTTTTCCTTAGTGACTTTAGCATCACCCGGCCCTGAAATCTGTTGTGCCCTGAAAGCTGCCAGCACTTGCATGCATAACCCTAAGGCCCTCCCTTGCCACACCATATTCTTACATCAGGGAAGTAGAAGACAACTACAATATGACACTTGCCACAGGAGAGCCCTGACTTCCTCAGTGTTGAATACTTTACCATGTGGGAATTTGCTAAAGTTGAGAGGGCTGAAATTTGTACCTCCCTCCCCTTCCCAGGGGTCCTCATGCTCTCAGCCCTGTGTGTGTGCATGTTTGAGGGCTCTTTTGTGGTTTTAGTTCCTATTCCAACTCCTAAGCAGTATTTTGGTCTGGGCTGCTCAGCAGGTAGGGAAAACAGCAGGTTGCTACAGCCAAACTAAATGGAGCTCTGGAGCTGGGCCTGGAAGTGTGCTACATTTGCACACTACAGCCTTGCTTAAGACCCTGGTTTCACATCTTTTTATCCAGGGGCAAGCTGTGGGTTCTTTTTTATTCAGGGAAATTTGTGATTCACAATAACCTGACTATTAAGCTAGTCTTTGTGTTGCAAAGGGAAGCTGAAGCAGAGAGAGAGCTATAGGCTTCCAAGGTTTCCGAACCAGTCCAGAGCTTTGCCACCAGTAGACTTTACTGAGAGCCAAGGTGCCCTGAGACAGTCCTCTCATCAAGTGCCAGTATGATAGTGCTGTAGAAGTCACCCCCTGCACCTCTGTAGGAGGAGCTGAAGCTTCTCTGTCTTCCCCACAGGGTCTGAGTTGGCTTGGGGAGTGCGTGAAGTAAGCAGCTACACAGTCTAGTGTCTACATCCAGAACTCATACTGGGCAACTTCCTTCTCCAGCCCAGTCAGAAGAACAGGCAGCCCAAGAAGCACTAAAATTTAAAACTCCAAGCCATATGGCTTTCTCTACATTCCTTCACAGAACTATTTGGCTGAGAGAAGGCAGAAGCTTTCCCTGACCCTGCCTTTTTCCCTTACAGAGTGCTCCACCAGTACATACCGCCACTCTTGGGCTATGCCTCGTAATTGGGTGTCCCCATTTCCACCACTCCACCCCACCCCTGCCAACCTGAACTTGTCAAGGGCCAAGACCAAGTCTTTCATCTCCATTGTTCCCCAGCACCTGGCACAGTACTGGTCACCGTACTGGTTCTAAATAAGCATACAAACGAATAAATAAGCCAGAGTGGGGCTGTGGCAGTGAGTGCCATAGCTAAGGGTCAGAAACCTAACATTTTAAAAATTAGTTTCTTTTAGAGCCCTGCCGAGTTCACTTATAAGGCAGCCTCGGCCTAGTTAGAGAGAAGGTCTCTCTCTCTCTGGCTGGTAATGGCTAGAATTAAACATGATATTTGGTTTTTTTCCCAATTTGCTTTTGAAGGAAAGGTGGTCTTTCTGCGCCTAGATGTCTATTATTTAATATTCATGGGCCTCCAAACAATCTGTCCTCTCTCCTTCCAAGACTGGACTTTGAGGAGGGTGACATGTTTGTCAGAAGACTACATCCACACAGAAGTACCAGCCATTGTTTTCCAAGGGCAGTCACTCAGTTGGCCAGCTCTCTTGAATGTTACTCCTCTTGAACTGAGTGAAACCTCAGGGGCACTAGCTCATCTTAAGCAAAGCCATGTACAAGTACTTCTGGGTTAGTGACAGAGGACTGTCTTGCCTGTCAGAAACCATAGTGACCACTGAATCTTCTACCTTTCTCCCTCTAGACTCTAGAGTCTAAAGTAGAGGCTCGTCATCATAGGTGTACCCTAGAATCACCTGGGATGGTTGTTAAAAATATTGAAGTCCAGTCTCTACCTCCTAGAGATTCCAATGTATTTGCTCTAAAACATTGGTATTTTTTTTAACAGCTTCCTCAATGATGGTAAGGTGTATTTGGGGCCAAGAACCACAGTCCTCACTAGAAGTAGCTATGGTAGCACCTGTCTTCCCTGAACATCCCACTACAGGACCCCCTTCCTTCAAGGAGAATAGAATATTGGAGTATGTATTTGCCTGTTCTAAACACCCCTGCCTTGCCACCCCAGCTGGTTCCAAGGCATAACTCCCATACTATGTAATTGGTAGTACTGTGCCCCTACCATAACACACACAGCCCACTGCTTCTTGATGTTTGGCAGGTGAGTAGAGGGGAGATAGCAACCTCTAGTTGTTCAATTTTGTTTGGGAGCCATTAGCAAGAGAGAACAATCCAGAGCTGTCTCTGCAATTTGTTGCTACAGAATACAATTTAAAAATTCTAGCTCAAAGAATACTAGGCAGCATCTAGCCCACCAGCTCCCAAAAATCACATCCCACCTATTTCACTTGCAGTGAAAGGCAAGGCCAGTTGAAGTCCCAGACAGCTTCCTACCCTCCCTCCAAATCTTGTCAGATATTTCAAGCTTTAAGTCCTTATTTCTGCTCTGCCTACTTGGCTGGCTGTTCTTGCACTTGAGCGGCTTGTTTGCCTGGACAGGTCCAAGCTGTCTGAGCCATCAGCAGCTGCACCTCCTCCCTCGCACCTTCTGTCTGAGCCAACCTTGATTCACAGTAGTGCAGATGGCCTCAGCCTTATCCAGCGACGTCTGCCACTCCCATCCCCTCTCCTGTCCTCCTTTCCCAGAGATGCAGGGGTGGGCCAGGCCTGCCCACAGATCAACCTGGAGCTAAGATGAAGACCACTCTTAATTCATGCTCTGGCTTATTAATCCAGGTGATGTGATGAAAAATGTCTGGACCTCATAAGACAGGGTATAGCAAGGTTGTGTAGAAAACACTGTAGTCTGCATCAGTGTCCATCTTTTTGTAAATAGCCTTAGTACTAGCCACTCTGCTTCCTAAGTAATTATTAGGAGCTCAGTGAGAATCAGAGGAAAGAGCAGATGTCAAAAATCACCTTCTTTTCTTCTTTTCCTATTCTTTTAATGCAGACTTTGGCAATTTCTCAAAATACTGTTCCTCAGTTTTTCAATTCAGTTCAAAGTGCAGAAAGGTAATACAGCATTGCAGTCAGTTTGTTTCCCTTTCTTCTTGTCCTTCTCAAGGAGAAATGAAGGGATTGAAAAGTGTGAGAAGGGTCTTGGGAAAGAAGCTGCAGCAGCCCTCCAGGCCCCAAGCCTAGGGCAAGACTCCACCTTTCCCCGGGCTGGCTCGCTGCTGAACAGAAGTGTGGAGCTGCAGACCAAGCATAGGAATTGGGGTGTCACATCTAGCAGGCCCTGTCTGAGAGAGATCTGCAACCATTCCCTCTGGAACAGCATGTAGAAGGGAGGGCATCCTGTGGCAGCATCTACTATGCTTTCTGATGGGACATACACCATAAATGCTCTGGGACCTCCACAGCTATCTGGATGCCATTGGTGCAGGAGTCCAATGTTCAGGCTATCCTCAAACTGGAACTTACTGCATTCACCCTTAATGCTTAGTTAGTTGTTACACTCATTTCCTGGCTTTTTCTCTATCAGAAAAAGCTATGCTAAACCTAAGCTGCCTAAGCAAGGAAGTTTTTAAATCCCCAAAGCCAACCGTTTTTAAAGAGGCATATCAGGGTTGAGATATTTTCTACTCTCTAGAACTTTAGGTGTTTGTTTCAGGATAAGGATATTTTTAATCTTTGATTCCACTTCAAATGTTATGGTTACCTGGCAGTCTTGGGGTGCAACATAGGTAAGGAAGAAGAATAAGAATCCTTTACCAGAGTGGAGCACCCAAGAATCTTTTTATTTCTCTAAAGCCACATGATCAATTTCAGATTCCAGGGATAGAACCAGATCCCGCTTCAGGCAGCCTTTGTCTTCTTCAGTAAGGCCTATTCTTCATGCTCTGCTCGGCTTATCTAGCATTATATGCCTGCTTTCTCTTCCTGCTAGAATTGTTGCTTAACCTTTTCACCACAAGCAACATACTCTCTGGGATCTGTTCTCTTCTTATATCTGATCAAATTTTAGTGCTTTGCCAGCTTTGTTTTTTAATCCACAAATTCTAGTCATTTGGAAGTGCTGAATTGAGAATGACCTGTAGGTACAATCCAGATTCTCGAGGTAGGTCCCAAGGACCTGAGCTGACAATATTTATCTTAGCCCCTGAAGAAACCACCAGAAATTTATAGCCAAAAACAGCCAACAAAAAGACGGCAGATATACCAACTCTCCTTTCCCATACCCTATCATCGGGACCCACCCACCCCCACCCTTTTGGTTATATAGGAGAATGGCCCTGGAGCTGCCGCTCAGTGCAGTGTTAGGAGGACTGCAGAGCTCCAGGCAGGATGCTGCCCTCCCCAGCCTGCCAGGCCCCTCATAACATAAGAGCATCCCAGAGGCTTGGGGTTTGAGGTCAGGAGATTCTGCCACAATCTCCTGCCCTCTGTCCTCTCTGCGACATTATGTTTAAACTGCCTAGATAGGGACCTGCAGAGGGCTGCTGTAGCCACCAGAGCTGCCTGCACTGCTCAGGTCACCTGGCTTGCCTGATTGTAGCCAGGATGCCCTGGACATTAGGGGATTGCATAAGTACAACTAATTGCCCAGGAAGATTTTCCTGTTGTCCCAGTTTATGGCTACTTCTTAGGCTCCATGTGTTGCATCCACTAAAGTTTTAGACATATAGAGTTGGCTCTGTTCTCTCTGGGGGGAAAGTAGGTGTAAGAGTCCCCAGAAAAGAAAAAGAATGAATTATAAGGATCCTGGTAAACTACCTAGGCATCACTTTGTTTGGAGTTGTGGGGTTTTTTGTTTTTCTATTATAAAAGTTACTCTTGCCCACTTGGTAGAACTGAATTTAGGGACCTTAATTATTAAATGAGTTTCTGATAGTGGCACCTGACCCTCAAGTCTCTAAAGAGCATTCTGTATCCATAAGGCCTGAGACAGCCTGATGTTAACAGGCTACCACCCCATTCCAAGGCTTCAAATCAACCATAACTATTGGGAAAACCTATTGCCTTTTTTATTTTTATTTATTTATTATTATTATTTTTTTTTTTTTAAGATTTTATTTATTTATTCATTTATCCCCCCCTTGCTGCTTGTGCTCGCTGGGTCAGCTAACCACGCCGTGCAGGCGGGCTTGCCTTCACCAGGAGGCCCCGGAACCGAACCCGGGGCCTCCCATATGGTAAACGGGAGCCCTACTGATTGAGCCACAGCCGCTTCCCCTATTGCCTTTTTTAAAATAAAAGACCATAGCTAAGGTTTACATGAATGTTGGGTCACAGCAGACATTTTCTCCTGAGTAGTGCCATAATCTCCTTTGATTCTTGTGTTAAAACTTCTAACAATATGTGGTGGTTCCAAAACTTGCAGTGAGGTTGATGGCTGATTTCATAGCATGTATGGAAAACAGACTTGTTAATATAGATTGTTTTGTATTCTTACTCTGCGTACTCTCATGAGCATTTACTATGGCTTTAAATATGGCCATTATTCAAAGTGTAGTAAAATCTTTTGTTAAAATAAGAAACAATTTAATTAAGGGAGGGGCTCAAAATGGAAAAGCCCATCATGCAGCCCCTTGTGTCTCCCACTTGCCATACCATATCTGATTCCACCTCAGACTATTCACACACACAGAGGAAAGCCCTGTCCTATAGCTCCAGCAGCATTACTCAAGGGCAAAAACTTTATCCTTGTGGTATGTTGTAAACTGGAGCAGTGGGGCCTGAACTTCCAGGAGGAAAATGAAATGACCTTGTGGGGTTGAAGGTTCAGCACTGCCAGCATTGGTTTTGGTTGTTAATTTCTACGTGTTAAATGGCTCTAGTCACTGCTCAACTTCCTTGCCTCTGTTTGATGATCAGGTCCTAGATCCATTGTGGCATTTGTGCAGGGAAAGAGGGAGAGAATGCTTTGCTTCTTTATTCTGGCACCTGTAAATAGTTCTCTCTCTCCAGCATTGAGTTGCCAGTGGGGAACTGCTGAAGTAGCACTCTGGAGAATCACCAGGGAGACCCCTCCATCTCCTGCCAAGCTAAACAAATCCTTCCCATGCACTATTCTGAATCACACCTCACTGCAGCTTAGTTCCTTCTTCCCCAGTACACCACAGGGGAAAGTCCTTACAAGAAAGTCCTGGGTGTCAGTAAGAGAAGGCATTTGAGGAAAAACAATTGATGTAGGAAGGGGGAGTGCCACTCAGTCATCTTTTAAGTGGAAAGGAAAAGGTCAGCGGAACCATATGGGGACTGGACTGGGTTATTGTTGATTCTGATTTGCTGCAGCAAAGGGCTCACTGGGTCCAGCACTGGGTATTGCCAGCCCCATCCAGCTGCTGACAATCAAGCACAAAGAAATGTATGCTCTGTGTACACAATTGGGTTTGCATGTCAGCATGAACACATTTTTTGCCCTTGCTCAAGAAGGGCAGTCCACAACACAGTAATTTAATTAAATTTGCCTCCCTCCATGGTCCACGTATTTAAAGAGGTTTACAGGGAATGAATCTGGCTGAGGAGTATTACCCTGCCGCTCTGGCGCTGCCCCAGAGTTGAGCCGGAGTACCATAAAGGGTCCTGCCTTCCTGAATATGACCCAGGACATCTGTCTGCACTGTGGGCTCTCTGGCTGGACTTCCTGCTGGCACATCTGGTAAGGCAGCCTCTGGAAGCAGTCTGTCTCCATTTCAGGGACGCTACTAGGGGCAAAATAAGGGGACACCCCAACCCCTACTCAAAAACCTGCTGGCACCAGCAGCCTTAGGAATAATGAGGGCCACAATGTTCCACTACAGATTTCAGAGCATCAGAAGGGAAAGGGCAGAATGAAAGGAACACTCTACTCCCTGTTGATCGCAACATCAATAATAGCTAGAATTCCAATTTCAGTGTGTTATCCCACATCCCTGTATTTCTGCCCTGGAAATGATCACTATTCAGGGACCTGACATTTATTCTCCTACCCATGCTTCCAGTGAACTTACTATCACATTTCCTACCTCAAATGCTCATCAGTTTTAGCCTTTATGCCTGAGCTTAACCCCAAAGACCTCCCCCTTCCTCCTAGCTAGCCAGCTGCTCTGCATTGCATTCATCAGAGCTCATCAGCAGGCGCCTCAGATTTTACTTTCTCTTCTCCCCCTTGTCCAGAGTGTGACCCCTTCATCTTATTATTAACCTCCAACCTGGGTTTCAGCCTTAAGTGTCATAGATCAGCAGCACCATAGCTGCTAAAGAAGGGCATTCTCTCCCGCCACATCCTCCTGGCTGGCTAATCTCTCCTGCGTAATGATGGCAGCACCTCTGAGAGAAAGGGAATTTCTCTGGCACAGTTCATCTCAACACCAGCAGAACAAAGGCTGTTGCTTGGGAGTGGGAATCATTAGAGTCAGGCCATTACTGAAGGGGACTGGTCTCTAGGGGAGCCAGCAGAAATTACTGCTCCTTAATAGATGGAAACTCATTTGCTTGAAGCCCCTGCCCCCCTCTTTATTTCTCTGCATTTTCTACCTCCCTTTTCTCCCCAGCTTTCAAGTTGGAAAGAGACATAACTCCACCCAATCCAAGATGGCAAATTTCTGCTAAATTAACTTGGTTAAAGGAGATCCCTGGTTGAAAGTGGCTGTTCCTTTAGAATGTTACTATTGGGACTTTGCTTGAAACCATCATGAAGGAGTCAGATTCTGATTAAATGTACGTGATCAAATTATAGCCAAGGCCACGCCATTTCCCAAGAGAGAATTTATTGAGATGGGAGGAAGGAGAGACAATTTACTTAGCTTCTTTGACTCCTGTTTCAGAGCAGGCCCTTTGAGTCAGCCTGGGCTGGCTAAGCTTTCCTGATAAGCGTACCCTTACAGCACCAGGAAAGGTAAAGGAGGTAGAAGCAGGACTCCAAACTTTGCTTCTCCAGGGGTCATGACCTTGAACAGACCTCTAGCATGATTTAACCTCTGCAAGCCCTTCATACACAGGGATAAATGATCTTTACCTTACACCTCTTCACTCTCACAGAGAAAAGGGGAGAGAGGGTAGTGTAAGAAACAAATGGCCTCTTTTAATTTATCAGCTCTTTGCACTGCCATCAGAACTCAAAAAACACTTGTAGTTGAAAAGAAAGGAAAAGTTGCCTGATTTCTCAGCTCTCGTTGTTTGAATGAAATCATGAGTGGTCACCTTCTCAGAGCATTGAGCACAGGTAAAATACTGTGCTCCCTCTTCTCTCCTCCCTTCCTAGAAAAGAATTGTAAGGGATTACACCTAATTGCACAACTCCAGGGGACACCAATTGCATTGCAGTCTCTGGAGTTTTAAGTCATGGTGGCCCTACTGGCATTTGATAGTGTTGCTAGATTGAGAACCCAGAGACCCGAGTTCTGGTCTGCCTGCATCAGTAGCCATGTGATACTGGGCACATCTTATTTCCCTGAGCTTCATTTATCTCATAAATAAAATGAGAGTGTTCCACTAGAAAGGAAGTTCACTCTGTCCACATCTCTGAAGTTAGAAGCCATAAAGCATCATTCTGTTCTGTGTTCATTGTCATTCCAAGGTCAGCCATCCTTGGTTAACACACCCATGATGTGAAGGTGCCCTCAGCTGATATTAAACCACTGGTGAGGGCAGATGTTGGCTTAAAACAAGAATGGGGAAGAGAGATTAAGGAAAGGGAAAGCTACCCAGCAGGCACAATGGACCAAAACATAAAGAGCATGGAATAGGTCAATCCCTTGTTCTTCTTGTGTTCTTGCTTCCTCTGTGGCTTCAGAACTTTTTTTCTGACACTCATGCATGCAGTGCACCTAGTAGTTGCAATTACTTTCATGAGAGAAAAAAAATGAAGTGCAAACATATCTCAGTCTTGCCATGTCCCTCCAAGTCCCCTCTCCCTGTTTCTAATATAAAAATAGTCTAATAGGTAAGAGTCTGATAGTCCTTTCTCTGCTCCCTTTAGCAGTCTCTTCCTTAGGCTTTTCTTTTCCTCCATCTTTTCTTATTCCAGACTCCCCTACCCCACCTTTCAAGAGATGAATTGGAAGAATATGCCATCATGTCAGAAGGAAGCCATCGTCAATTCACACAGGCAGGCACTAATAGGATAAAGCATTATCCGACTTCCTTTAAGTCCAGAAATTAAGTCTTCTTGCAATGGTAATAGATTATAACTTGTAAGCACTGCAGTTGGCATGCTGCAGGCATAGGCTATTAGTGTCTCGGACCTCAGCTCCATTTCTGGGTCATCCTGGGCCTGTTGTGAGGGATGCACGATCATCTGCATTGTCCAGGGAACTGGCACTGAGTTCTTGACTAAAACTGCCTCCTTGGAGAGATGCCTATAATTCATTCAGTTCACCATAGAGGGAAGCTGAGTGGGAGAAGCCAGTCTGAATGGTCGGAAGGAACCTGGATGAGTGGGTAGGTAAAGGGAGGAAGCCAGAGCCTTGAAGACTGGGAAGGAATAGCCTGAGGCCAGGAAACCAAACTTTACACAAGGAACAGTTAGTGTGTGAAAGCTCTTCTCAGTCATCCTTGCTGACTCATTGAGCAGGTAGAGTGACTTATCTAGTGATTAAATCAGCACCAGCGCAAAGACACAGGGAACCTAGGGTTGAGACCTTACTAGGGTTGAGACCTTAAAGGAACTGTAAGAGACTATAGATTGAGGAGTTGCCTTACAGAAGAAACAGCCCAGGAACTCTTGGAGGAAAGAGCAAAAACATCATTCTTCTAGAATGGAAGGCTCTTGCAGGAGGTCCTAGGTCCTAACATGGTAGAGTATTGTGTTCAAATGAAGCTTACTGGAGAGAAAACCTGATATGAGAATTAAATGGAGGTTACTTATTGGTGGGGGATAAGAGAATGGGTAGTTATTAAAGAAACAAGTAGAACAAGGACTGTTCCTTTGGTAATAGTTAAATTAATATAAACTTCAGTTATGGCTCAAGTATTGTTCCTGGGTGCACAGAATGAATGAACCTGAAAGGCTCAATACTACTCTGATCTCATCTGGCCACCACCTCTGGCATTAGAGTACTCTTTCTTCTCAATGCTTCTCTACCTTAGGTTAAAAACTCTTCTTAGTGGGATTAGCTAGGGAAGACAATGCCAATGCCATCTCCTCAAATCCTAACTTCCTTTGACAAGAAAGCTTCTCCAAGGGGATATACCCCACAGGCCTAGGCCTAATCTCTCTGACTCACTTCCAGGGTCCATGTGCACTGAACTCATAGTCATCATTATTTTTTAATGGGAAAAATGATTTCTGTAACACCCTCCCTCTACAATAATACTCTTTTCGTGGATAGACAGGTATTCTACCCTCTCCTCTTCCCCCTGACTGTGCCCTCCAATGAGCCTGTCAAGGTCAGGATTAGATGGACAACCCTGAGGGCTAGGTTGCTTCCGCAAGCAATGGATAGCCTCCAGGCCAGGGAACAGGACTGGTGTGTGTAAGTGGTTTGGCTCAGGTACAGAGTGGGTATGTACCAGAGGATAGAACCTGTGATCATCCTTAAATCTAATTCTAGCCTCTCCTTAGGAAATCAAAATGAATTCTTTCTCAGGCTTCTCTTGGAAAGTTGGTCTCCCTGCTTTTCTTCTCCTCTGGTCCGTGCCAGGAATTGCACACTAACAGTCCTTCCCTATCCAGGGTCCAGCCAGCCTCTCACCTGCTGAGGCAGAGGAATCTTCCTGGCTTTCCCCCTTAACTGCATTGCAGACCCTTTTCCTGTCTATCTGCCATATAGTTCCCTTCTTCATTCACTTGCTCAAATTATGGTGTGTTTTTTTTGTTTTTTTGTTGTTGTTGTTTTTCTGCTTTCTTTTCCCCACACTCTCCAGTACTGCTTGGAAGCCCTCCAACCCTTTCTGGGCTACCTCCTCCTACCTGGTAGCCCTCTTTTCTCCCCTGACCCCTAAGGCTTGGTAATCAGGAAGTATTTCATCACTGATCTTCTGATTAATAATGCTTTCATTGCACCTGACAGAGAAACAGGAATAGGTGGAAAAGACTGTGAAGCTTAGCTTCTTGGTAAAGGACCAGGGCTTGCTGGATAGATGTATCTTGTCTCCAGCTTGTGCAGCAGCAGCAGCAGCACATTCTTCTGGCTCACCACAAGGAAAGGTAATCTATTCCTAGACTAAGTGCCTTGGGCCAGCTATTTAAAATTAGCTCATTTAGGGATCACAGCACAAGGCAGGGTTTTCCTGGGAAGAAACTACATCCCACCTTGACCACAGTGCTTAGGCTTACAGATGGTACTGTCCCTGACTTTCTGATAACCATCCTTCTTCTCTGAAATAGCTTGATAAGCATGTTCTGTCTTTGGACAGAAACAACAAAGTTCAAGAATAGAGATGGTAATGGGGGCTAGTCTATTAGACTATACCCTTATATATATATGGTCAAATAATAATAACTACCATCTATATAGTAATTTATTATATGTCAGGCACTATTCTAAGAGTAATTTTATGTGTTATATGTGTATATATAACATTTCAGTTGTCACAACAACCAGTGAAGTAGTGAGGTAAATATTGTCAGATTTTGCAGATGAAGAAATTGAGGCAAAGGGAAGTTACTTATTTGCCCAAAGTTGTAAGTGATGGAGCTGGAGTTTAAGCCAGGAAGACTGGCTCCGGAGTCTGTATTTGCATGCATTATGCTATAATGCCTTGCAGATTTGTATGTTTCACTGATCTAGTTCCTAAAGCCCTCATCCCTGCTCCAAGAAAGTAATGTACTTCGTTTTAATTTAAAGGGAAGATGAAAACAACCATAATCCACTGCCCAAACCATTCTTCCTCTTGCAGGGGAAAAGGGTGCTTTCTGAATGGAGACCAAGAGGGGTGCTTTGAGCTAAAAGTTCCCTTGCAGTTTAGCTGAGGCAGGATTTAGAAATGGCGTGAACAGTCCCTGCATTAGCCGATGGCATGGAGTGCTGAGTGCCAGCAGAGGAGATAAAATCAGACATATGTTTGGATATAAATGTTCTCTCTTTCTTTTTTCTCTTCTCTAATTTTAAGCCCCTGCTGCTTTGTTGCAGTAAAATGCCAGAGCCTTAATTGTGGGCTCTGGCCCCCTGAGGTGGAAGCCTGGGGTGAGTGAGGCCAACTTGCCCTCTCCCAAACTCTACCCATCACAACTAAAGGAAGCCAGAGCTCTCTACTAATGCCCATGGACTTTGACCCTCTTCCCTGCCAACAACAGGAATTGTCTTGCAGGACTGTCTGCCACATTGTTCCACATGGCACCCAGCAACTGGCTGGCCTCAATACATGTTAAACCGCCATGATAAAGCTAATGTCTCTGGGCCTTAGAAACTAGCCCATATACCTTCATTGATAAGAGGATGCAGCATTACATTGAAGGGTGAATAAGGCCCTTGAGCAGATTATAGGAGTGGCAACCACAGCATGGCACTTAAAGAGCTAGGGTAGATGCAGTGAAGTGAAGCAGTTAAGGAGCCCCCCGAAATTCTCATTATTGAGCCAAGTAAGCAGAAATCACTCCACTGTGGAGAACTTGCTGTGGTTGGTGCTCTTAAGAAATCTGTCAGTCCTCTGCAAATCTTTCAGGGTAGAGGTTGGGAGGAGGCCAAGCCACTTTTTCTACTGTGATTGCTCATCCTTATCTACTCCCCTGTCACAGTCACCCTCTGTGGAATCCTGCAGTTTCTGCCTGCCATGGGGCCTAAGAGTCAGGAAGCTATTGTGTACAGTCCTGAGAATCTAACTCCTTGGTGAGCACACATGGCCCCTTGGCCAGGTGTGAAACCCCTGTGGTCAGGCCTTGGAGGGCAGTAGAGCTGGTTCTGAAGGAGACTGACACTACTTAGAGGAAGAAAAAGAAAACACAGACGGTATCTGTAGGAAGGGAAAGAAATGTGTTCTTGATAGCCAGTAAGAGTCTAAGTGAGAAAGTATTTGAGTCAAGAGACCTGGATCTTAGTCCCACCTCTTCCACTAACAAACAGTGTGACCTTGGATAGGTCTTTCAATTTCTCTGGGGCTCAGTTCCTTCAGCTTAAAATGTGAAGGGATTAGACTAAATGATTCTTCACAGCCATTTAAAAATTCTGTAATGAAAATTCTCTAACTCCATATAATCATCAGCAGTCTTTCTCTTTAACATGTTGCTATAATGACATCCCCACCCCCATCCCACCCCGAAGAGGTAGCTACCAGCCCAGATACCATTCCCAGGTAACAGACCTTACAGATATGCCAGGCCCTATGGTTGAGTCACTATCCCAGCAGTCAGGGCTGCACTTTCAGTGCTTATGAGATTCTTCCCTAAAAAGCTGTCTAAGTGCCCGCTACAAAGGATATACCCAACATCATGGCAAAGCAGGGTTACTGCTTTAGCGGCTGAAACTGTGTCCCAGGTGGAAGGGTAGGCCCAGTAGGGAAAGAAACTACCCTTGCAGTTCTGAGGATACTTGTAACTAGAGAACTATATTCTCAGTCTCCCCAATCCTTTGGGATTCCTTCTGGAGAATCCCTCAGATTCTAAGGCCTTTCTTTGCTCAGCCCCCAGGACAAATTCAAGGCCAAACCAGTCCTAGAAGCCTTTGTTCTTAAGCCCCTTTCCCAGGATTATTTTAGGCCCTTTTTTCTAATTCCTCTTACCTGCTTTGTTCAGCCATCCAACTCTTTCTTAGTCCAGAGCTACTACATAGTTCCATGATGGCCTAGATAGCTGTCAAAAAAGGTTCCACATCCCATTTCTAAAGCAGCAACTTCATATCTTCAGCAATTGCCTCTGAATGCGTACCCAGGAAGTTGTTCTAAGGAGCCTGAGTTGAGTCTTGTGGCACTTGTAAAGTAGGTAATTTTTTGCTTTTTCAACTGCTCCTAGCCAAGTCTTACCCTTTAGTCTACTGCAGTTTTCTTTTTACTCAGGGTAGGGTGGTAAAGAAGAGGGCAGAAGGAATGTTTATTTGGAGCCTAGAAACTTGAGTGGCAGTTTATTGTAAGTGGTTGCCCATGTACACATGCTGCCACAAGCATCACAAAAATGATGTATGTTCCCAGGAGGATTAAGAATTGGCCCTTTCTTAGCCATTCTTTAACTGCTGCAAAGTGCTGCCTGCCTCTCTTTCCCTCTTCAGTGCCAGAGAGATCACACCCACTCAGTCCCGATTCCCTGCATTAGATAAATACTAGCAATGAAGAAACACAGGGTACCAGTTCATGCAGCCTCCCTGGACGTCATTACTCTAAGCATCAGGAGACAGACACCTACCATCACCAAGACATATTTGACTATTTAGCACCCAGAGAACAGGAACACTGCCTATGGGAAATGTAAGCCAAACTACATTACTGCAGCCCTCTTAAATTCAGGTCCCCCAGGGTCCTTGGGTAGAGCTGGTGCTCCCTGACCAGCAGCTTCTGCTGAGATGGCATTTAACTTCTGGCCAAGTCCCAGAAGCTGAGGCTGACCCATTTCCCCTGCTTTTTTTCCCGGCAAAGGGAATATGGTTTTACCCCCCTCAAAAATCCAGGGGCTAACGCACTTAGCTCACGAAAGATGTACTAGATTTGGGGTACTTTTATTTAAGCTAAGGAAAGGTTATTAACAGCTTTAGTATTTACCCATAGTTTTTAAAATTTTTTAACATTGTCTTCCCCTCCCACCCTATCTCACCCTTACCCCCTCCCCCCCTTTTTTTAATTCCCTTTAAATGACTTGGTTGATGCTTATGAGAACCTATAGATACAGGGGCTTATTCAATTTAACCCTTTGGGGACATTGAATTAAAAATTGAACAATATTTATTAAAATACAAAAATACACTTTTCTCACATTACAATCAGTGTTCTTTTGTTGGCATACCCCAATTCCCCCACCCATCCCTCCCCCTTTCAAATCAGAACCCTTTATTTTCTTTTTAAAGCTAAAATAATAAATGAAAGAAGTTACATCATTAAATGGACCAGAATAACAGAGATCTCTGCCTTCCCCACCCACGCCCACCCTTTCTGTTGCACCTCCTCCAGAGGCAGGCTTGGGAGAGGGAAGCCTTCCCCCATTGTGCTACATTCAACAGGACTCCATGCAGAACTTCCTCATGGGTGCATGTGGGTCAAACTTTTGTTTTAACTGTGGGTTTCACATTTTGGTGTCCATCCCGGTTAGGAAAGGCTTCATTACTTTAAATGAGCTGGTGCCCTTTGTGTCTCTCCCTTTTGTTCTCCACTCATGTTCTGCTCCCACCCTTTCACTACAACCAGTTGACATCAGCTGTAATAATCCCTAATGAATCAGCATTTAGAATAGTCACCAAATCACAAGCATGAGAAAAACTTCCACTCCCCCAAGCTCCCCAATCCCAGCCTTTCCTCCCTCTCCGCCTTAAAACAAACAAAACCTCTTTTTAAAAAATCATAAAATGCCATCTTTGTCTACAATCATTTGTCAGATACCTGGAACAACAGGTGGACATGGCATAATGCTAATTTATGGCCTCCTGTGAATACATTCTCTCTGCTTCTCCTCTCCCTGGTGCTGCCCCCCTTCAGGGGCCTCCTCCTTCCCACTAGAAACCCTGAATACACACATGCCTTGCACGGAATGGGTTAAGCCCAACTGCAGGAATCTGGTGCAGTGTGAAAGCATTTGAACTGAGAGCTACGCCAGCTC
The DNA here is from genome assembly GCA_026826555.1 of Tolypeutes matacus. Classification (NCBI taxonomy): domain Eukaryota; kingdom Metazoa; phylum Chordata; class Mammalia; order Cingulata; family Chlamyphoridae; genus Tolypeutes; species Tolypeutes matacus. The sequence continues at coordinate 257,865 of JAKSZT010053770.1, read as the reverse complement.
CCTTCCTTCTCTGCTCCTTCCTAAAGTGCTGTGTCAAGTGAGACACATGTGTGTCCCAGCGCACAAACCAAGGAGACTTGTGCACATGGACAGACGTGCACACTCAGCCCTTTTAAGGATTCATTTGAATTTTGGTGGTTTTCCTGTTTAAAATACATTGGCAGATCTATCTTCTCCCTGATCTCAGAAGAAAAAAAATTGTTGGCTCTCAACATTTTGGCACAATATAAATTCTTGGTGCTTTCTTTTTTTTTTTTTTTTTTTTTTTTTTAAATAAGATAAATCTGCAAAGTCAGTTCTCAGCTTAAGAAAGATGTTTGTAGAAATGGGTATTTTCCTGTATCCTATGAAGCATCTTCTAAAAATGACAGATTCAATCTATCCCTTCCCTCCCCGCCCCCCAGCAGCCCGCAGCCCACCTCTTTAGGGATGTTTGTTTTAGCAGTTTCAACCTTACACCAGAAATCCCTTCTGGCAGCATAGCAAGTTGACTTGTGACTTCTAGCCCACAACATTCCCAAGATTCCCCCCTCCCCTCCCCCTTTAAATAGAACTTACAAGTTAGAAAATAGTTTTGTTTTGATTTTTTGTTTTTAAATTTTAATATAATCTGTTTCTTTTACCAGCCCATAGATTTAATATATAAGCATATACAAGAAAAAGTCTCTCCCCACTCTGTACAAAAGTTGCTTTTTTGTGTGTGCATTCTATTGCATTTTATAAGTTTTTTGGGGGAGGGGTAGTCATATTTGAGTTTCCTGTACCTTGTCCTTGGTATGGGTCTGAATTATATAAGGTTCAGAGATAGTGGTGACTGTGGGGTGCAGAGAGTTCCCCAGGCTGTTTTCTGTCCAGTGGGCCCCATGTGCTGGTTTGTAGGTGTTGTAGTTAATGTGGTCATGAATTGTGGGCAGCACTACTGCCCCCTCACCTGATACACCGGATGGAGCCGCTGTTGTTGCTGTGGATGCTGCCGCTGGGATGTCTTCATCTACCTGGATTATCTCAACTGTCCGGGCGGCTGTGACTGTACTTCGCTGCTGGTGCCGCTTACGAAGTTTATAGAAGACAATCAACATGGCGGCAGCTAGCAGAGTCACTGCCACAAAGCAGCCAATGATGATCTTGGTGGTCTTCATAACCTCATCCAGGCTGGTCTGTATCTTGCCATTTTCTGCCGTGGGTACCACCACCTGCTTGGGCACACGGGTGGTCTGAATGAGCACCGTGGTAGAGGTGGTATATGCCGGCTGGTAACCAGTGGACGTGGTAGGTACAGGCTTGTACTTGCGGGTGGTATCCTCAGGTGAGATCTCAGTGGTCTCCACTGTGACTGTGGTAAAGAAGCTGTAGTTGGAGGTGTTGAGCTCGGCCGTGCTCACATTGAGGTAGGCCGAGGCATTGGAGTTGCCTGCCACATTGGTCACCATGCATGTGTATACCCCAGTGTCTGAGAGCAGCACATGGGAAAAGTTCAAGGTGCCATCGTTGAGAACAGAGATCCGTGGGTGGCGGGAGGCGTGGCTAAGCACTGTTCCATTGGGCAGCAACCACTTCACGGAGGACATAGGAGGAGTCCGGCACTTGAGTTCTGCCATCCGACCCTCAGAGATATTGAGGTCCCGAGGTGCATCCATAATGAAAGGAGCAGAGCACTGGAAGGAGGCCTGATCCACCTCCACCAGGTAGCGGCCTCGCATGTGCATGGGAGCATGACAACGGCCACAGCAGGTAGAGTTGGTGGGTATGTACTCCCGAAGCCACCAGGCTAGCCATAGGATGTCACAATCACAGTTCCAAGGATTGTGGTGTAGGTGCAACTCCACAAGGTACCTCAGTGGGGTGAAGAGGTCATGGGGCAAAGAGGAGAGGTTATTGTGGGCCAAGTTGAGTTCTACAAGTGAGGCCAGCCCATCAAAAGCATTCCGCTCAATTGAGCTGACCTGTGAGTTCATGACCCATAGCTTCTTGAGGGAGCTTAGGCCATGGAAGGAGCCAGGCCTGATCTCAGGGAAGTGGTTCCCTGACATCTCCAGCTCCTCCAGGCCCACCAAGGGGGTGAGATTGGGCATATCTTTAATGTTGCACATGCCCAGATTCAGGTACTTGAGGTTGAACAGTCCCTCGAAAGCCCCCTCAGAGATATACTCCAGCTTTTTGAGTTCCCCCAAGTCCAGACGCATGAGGGAGGGCACCCTGTTGAAGGCATAGGAGGGGATGCTTTCTATGGGGTTGTTGCGGAGCCAGAGCTCCCGCAGTTTGGACAGGTATTCAAAGGCCCCACTAGGGATGACTGTCAGCCAGTTGTCGAACAGCTCCAAGGTGTTGAGGCTGGCCAGGCCGTTGAAGGCCCCCACCTCAATCTGTCGGATCGAGTTCCTGCCCAGCTGCAGGACCTCCAGATGGTGGAGGTGGCGGAAGGTGTCAGCCTGGATCATCTGGATATTGTTTTCCATGAGGTTGAGGTACCGGGTGTTGGAGGGAATACCCTGAGGGACCTCGGAGAGACCCCGGCGGGTGCACACCACCTTGCTGAACTGGTTACTGCAGGAGCAGACCGAGGGGCAGTTCTGGGGCCCGGCTGAGGCGGCAGCAGCGATGGCTGCACACAGAATCCACACTTGCGCCGTGAGGTAGACGACGGGGAGCAGGACGGCATTCCAGGTGTGGTGCACAGTTACCTGCCACAAGAGCTTCATGGTGTGGCACGTTCATAATTCACCATCGCCTGGGATTTTGGCTCGGAAAGGAGAACCAGCCCTACCCCGGCTTAAGTGAGCTAGGAGCTCCTCTTTCCATCTGAAGAAGGAGGTGGGGCGATTAGAGAGACGGAGCAGATCGGCCACATACCAAAAAAAAAAAAAAAAAAAAAAGATCGTGCCAAACTAAAGAGTGGTCCCTCATCTCCCAGCCCTCCCTCTCAAGACAAGCCCTTAAAACGCTCGTACTTTCTCTCCCACATTGTAACCATTCCCACCCAATTCGCTGTCACCTACCTCGAAAGGAAGGAAGGAATTGGCGTGGGGGGTCCTTATGCTTTCTCCACAGGAGCTGGGCACATCGTTTCCATTCTTACTTCTTAGTTTTAATTAACAAAAGAGAGGAGTAATGGGGACAGGGAGGGCAGGGGAGGGGAAGGGAGGGTGGGGGAGACAAAATGGCTTCTAGTAAATCCGGAGCCAGACACGGCGAGCCGCGGAGTTGAGGCGCACCAAGGAGAGCCCAGGCCCGGCGGGCTATGCAGGTGCATGCCCCCCCCTCAGCCCGAGGAGCGGCGCCACCGGCGCTTCCCTGCTTTGTCCTTGGACCCTGGCACCCGCTCGCACCAGCCAGGGGGGGGAGACGCTTCATCGCCAAAGTGTGCTGCCGGCGCCCCCAGCCCGCTCCCTCCGCGGCCTCCCGGAGGGGAGCGAGGGGGCGCCGCGGAGCCTCCCAGGCCGCGCTCGCTGGGTGCTGCGCTGCCCCTTCTCTCTTGGCCGGGCTGCTCCCGGGCTGGCGGCAGCCGATTGCAGTTGTTAGCTCGAGGTACTGCGAGGGTTAAGAGGAGGTGTTCGCGGCTCCTTCGCCCTCCCCAGACACACACCTCTTTTTTCCTCGCCTCTTCTCTTAAGGGTTAAAAGGAGAAAAACTGGGCTTAGTTTTCCAGTCCACCGTTTTCCGGCGCGAGGAGCAGTAATCCGTCCATGCCCCTGAGGGGCAGCAGCGCGAAGGGAGCGCCGGGACCAGTCCGCTGCCCCGAGCAGCGCGCGGCGGCCGGGGTTGTGCCCGCACCCGCAGGCCCCCTCAGGGAGTCCGGGGGCGGGCGCGGGTCCGGCGGCGGCGGCAGCACCCGGCGGCGCACAGTCTCCCGCCGCCACTCGCGGTTGCCGGGCCCCCGACGCGCCGCCGGCTCTGCCTTTGTGCGGAGGGAGCGAGTTCGAGGCTTCGGTTCCCGGCGCCTTCAGTGGCCCGGCCACCCGCGGACTGCTGCAGCGGCCAGAGCGCTGGCGGCGGCGGCGTGAGCAGCGGGGGTCGCAGCTGCGGGAAGCGCTCGCGAGCCCGGGAACATGGTCCCCGCTTCCTAGCGGCGGCGGCGGCGGCAGCAGTGGGCCCCTTGAGCTCGGCGTCCACCGTCTCCTCCTCGCGCCGGGCTCGCGGTGTTGCAGGCAGCAGCCACGCAGACTGCTCTCTCATCCTTTTGTCCTTCAGTCAGAACGTGAATGTACTGCTGACGCATACTGTTCTGGGGAGAAGATTAGCGTGATGCAGTGCTCTTATGTATTAACACCGCTCCCCCGCCGCTGCCTTCCCTCGAGGGGTTAACGCGGGAGGCTTCCAGCGCCGCGCCGGCCCGCGCCGCGCAGCCCCGGGGCTCCGAGCCTTGGTCCGACTCCCTCCGTTCCTTTCTTCCTCTCCCCCACCCCCCACCCCCCTCCCCAGGCTGCCTCCTCCCCGCCCGCTCTAGATGAGGGGAGCAGGGCCGGGTGCGAGCGGGCGAGCGAGCCGGAGTGAGCGTCAAGTGAGGGGCCGCGCGCAAGTCGCAGGCGTTCGCAGCTATTTTGGTCCGGTCGGAGGGAGCCGCTGAGTGGCCGCTGATAGGCTGGTACTGGCGCTGGGCTGCAGCAGGAAGGACCCGCGCCGGACCCCGCCCTCCGCTCCGCACCCGAGCGCGGGGCGCTCTCGGGCTTCGGGCGCGGTGGGCTCAGGGGCCGGGAAGCCGGGGGCGCGGCGGCCCGCGGCGGCACTGCTGCAGTTGGCCAGCCTCCCGCCCGGAGCGCGTCATCCTCACCCCCGCCGAATGCTGACGGGGCGCCTCGCCGCGCGGCCGGGGCAACGTACGCGGAGTTCGGAGCTGCACGGAGGGGACGCGGGGGCGGCTGGGGCTGCTTGGAGCCTGAAGACCCGGAGCCGGGGCTTAGCGGGCAGCCCCGTCCGCGGCTACACGCAGTTACCTGGCTTTTCCGCCCCCTTCCCTCCCTCGCAGATTTCCTCACCCTTCCTAGGCTTTAAATAATCGTTTTCTTAACGAGGGTTGCGGGGGAGGGAAACAGTGGCAGTAAAGACCAAGTGCGAGGAGCCAGGGGCAATGACAACTTGGGACTGAGGTGAACTCTCAGAACCCACGGCTCAACCCGTTCATTCGTGGAGCAGCAACCGGCGCCTCCCTTTGCTTGGCCTCCCCTGCGTCTAGAAAATGGGGGGGGGGGCGTCCTTCTTAAGCCTTCCCTCCCTATCCTGGGAGCTTCACCAGCCCCTCTTTCTTGGGGGGACTCCTTGAGAACTGCAACAATCTGGAGTAGTAGCATTTGCTGGGAGCAGAGTCCTTATTCCTGTTTTTGATTAAAGGAGAACTTGGGGCATTTAACAAATCTCTGTGGGAGAACAGGGCTTTTCCACCCTGGAAAAGACTGCTCCTTTCTCTACCGAATGGGGGTGGGGTGGCCTGTGGCTAAGCCCTGGGACAACAGTCCAGTGATACATGCCATTGATTTAGTATTCCATCCTTTAAAGGGCTGCGCCCAGGCACTCCACACCCTACCTCCACCTCTAATAAGCTTGCTTGTTAAACCCCTATCACCTACACACGGGTCTTAAGCAGGAGGCGGGTCTTAAGCAGGAGGCGGCCCTGGATTTCTCAGCAATCTGGATTCTACCACACTTTTATCTTAGTATTGTCTGCTGCCCTGAATCTTGTTAAATATGTCATGGAATTCCTGAAGTCCTGGAAACAGTTGCATTATAGGGAAGTTGGATTTCTCATTCTATTTGCAGTCAAATAATAACAACATAAATAGTTAATATTTATTGAACCTCTCATCTGTGTATACTACTGTTAATCTTCTCAGCAAGCTTATCTGTGTTATAAATGGGTTAAATATGTTGCCTAGAGTCACAACATTAATAGTTAATATTTATTGAATCTCTAATCTGTGTAAACCACTGTTAATCCTCTCAGCAAGCTTATCTATGTTATAAATGGGTTAAATATGTTGCCTAGAATCACATAATAAGTGCTAGAGCCTAGATTTGAAACCTGGCAGAGCTCATATGTCTGAGAACTTGGGCATAGAAGTGATCCCCAGAGTTTTCTCCACAACAGTCATTTATTGGAATGTTTATCCACTAGGTGCTGTCCACCAAACCACCAAACCAAAGCTTATATATCTGTTTTTGTTTAAGTAATTATCATAATTTTCTCCATTTTACAGATGAGGGTTCAGGCAGGCACATAACTTGTTTAAGGTCATATACCCAGAAAGCAGCAGCTGGCATTTCAGTCCAGAACTTCAAACCTTGAGTCCAGTGTTTACATCACTGTAGCAAAAGCATCCAATGTCTCTGCTCTGGATAGAGTAAATGGTGGAGGCAAGATGAGGGAGAAGACTGCATGGAAGTTCATTGAAGGGTCTATGAGAGAGAAATAAAATGAAAGGTGGTTTGGGAGGGGCTGGAGGGAGCAGAAACAGAGCCTTTCTTAACTTGTTTACTTAAAATGACTAATCAAGAAAGAAAAGGAATGGAGGTATGTCCAACTGCGATACTAAGGTTCAGTTCCATCTGGACTTGTGAGTGGTGCATTTTGCTTTCTTGACAGAAGCTCCATCTGCATGTCCTCATCGTCAAGCAAGACACTCCCCTCTTGTGGACTCAGGAAATTTGAACCTAGCCTGACAGGGATCTCTGGAAAAGACTCAGAAACTTGCTGATGGGACATTCCTCCATGCCACAGCTGGCACTGAGTCTTGCCAGAGGAGACCCTGATCCAGGTCTGGATGACCTGATGGAGTATGGGTACTTCTCCGTCCTTCAGCAAGAGAAAGGCTCTGCCTGGCCCCAGCAGTTCAGCTCCAGGCCCAGCAAATGAACAATTTTGCCCTCAAAAGAGTAGATGAAAGGGTGGGCTGACGTGGGTCAAACCATTGCTTAGTAATGAGATTGTCTCAGTGTATTTTGTGGATTATGCCCAAGCTCCATTCAGCCCATGAAGCTCTACATGGGCTAGGAGAGCACCGTTTAAGATAGACCCTAGGCTAAAGAGGACATTGGGGGGCCATCTTAGCACAGCCCTTCTGAACTGAAAGTGGTGCCATCACCTTTAAACCTGGTAGCTAGAGTACCATCTAGCTGTGGTCTGTTGCTCCTCACAGCCCCTGATTCTGACTTGTTCCTTGATTTGGAGTGGTTCCACTGAGGAATAAAAAGGGGCTTGAACTTTAAGAGGAGAGAAGGAAGAAATGCTGGATTGAGAATGTTTTCACTTACTATGCCCAGAGAGATTGCTCTGGTAAAGCCAGAGACAGCTGAAGAAGGCAACATTGATTGGGCAAGGCCTGTGTCAGGAGCTTAGTATCATAAAATGAGCCCTGGTCTAAGATTGAGTTCTAGTCCCCTTTCTGCCACAGATTAGACATATAACAGATCTTAAGATAGTTCTGAATTTCAGTTGTAAAATTAAGGAAATGGACTAGAAAGTTCATTTCAGCTCATTCCATGATTCCAGCCCCTTTTCAGATATGTAGCTCTGTGCAGAAGGTTGATCCTTTGGGATTGTAGCCAAGTGTTGGAAACGAGCCACAAAGTTGAGGAAAGAATGCTGCCTTTAGTTTAATCTAGAGGTCCACAGTGCCAGAGCAGATGAGACTGTTTTCCCAGCTACTAAGAAGGATCATGGATCACAGAATGTTAAAGGTAAAAAGGACCTTGGAGATCATCTGAACATAACCTCTTATTTTACAGATGAAGTAAATGAAGCTCAGAGAAGCAGCAGAGTGACTTACCTAAAGCCAAATGACTAATATCAGAGTCTGTCCCTTCTGAGCTCAGCTCCTCAGTCAAGATGACAGACAATATATATGTCCAGTTGCCATTTAAACCTGGGGCTTGACAGACGTTTCCAAATGCTTGTCTTCTGTGGCCTTGTATGCAGGTGCTATGATTAGATTTTACTTGACTGGGATAAAGATGGGTCTTCAATGGAGCCATTCTGCCATTCTAAGTGACTTGGGCTCCCTAATGGGAAGTGGAAGAAATGGTCATCCTGGGACTGAGGACTACCTGACCCAACCCTGATAATTGGGCTCCTGGTAAGGCCTGAGACTAGACCATTCTACACCCTGAAATGCATCTTTGAGGCAGTATCCTGAACATCCACTAGATGTCTATAATGCCTCATAGAGTTTACCATAAGTGAGCAGTCTTTGCCAGTGGACTATCTTGTCTCCAATGGGCCTTTGGATCCCTTAAGGTAAGTTCACCAGTGACAGGAAGAGCACATGTCCCCTGAAGCTCTAATTCAGGAGTTCTTAACCTTTTTTGTTCCACGGAGCCCTTTGCCAGTCAGGTGAAAACCACAGACCTCTTAGTAAGTCCACACTATACTGTGTATTAGTTAATAAATATATCACACCTACCTACACCAACACATCTCCACAAGAATGATGTTTATGAATTTTCAGTTCAAGCTCATGGACCCCCTGAAATGGTCTGTGGACCCATGGTTAAGAACCCCTGCTCTAGTTCTTATTTGCAATACTGTTGGGCTGCCAAACCCCACTCAAGCACCTTTTCCATTTTTGTACTCTTTTATACTGCTGTTTGAGCTAAGAACAGAACAGGAGCAAAGAAGAAAAAGGAAGTTGAGAAACAGAAAAAAAGGAAAAAACAATGGAAATTGCCCTTCACAAAGGGAAGGAAAGACACCAGTCATTGGTGAATTAGTAATGACAAAACAGTATAAGAAATGGTCTACATGGAAATACTTCCTCCTACCCAGGACAGTGAACACATAGTATGCATGTTTGTGTGTGTGTATGTGTCTCTGTGGGTAGCAGACATGGGTGGGTGTGGTATATTCAATCTCTCACATCTACCCACATGCAAATACCACTCCAGGGGCAACTGGTCATGTAGTTTCTGTTTAATGGATAAAGTCACCATTGCGCAGGAGGGTTCTTTTTCTTCCCTGTGATCCATAGTGAGTCTGTGGCTATGCCATTAGTACCCATAGCCACAGTCTGGATTTTATTCCTTATTATTTCCTCAATGATTCAAGGCAACACAGCTATTCTAGAGTTACCCACTCTTCTGGTACCCCCAGAATCTGTTCTTCTTTTCCTTTAAGGACCCTGCTCTTGAAAGTAAAAATGGAGTGGACAAAAAAAGCATTCTTCCTGCAGGTCCCATCCAGAGCAATTTCTAAAAACCTCAGCCAAGAAAGGACAATATGCTTAATAAGAATGGCAAAGAACTATAGAATGGAAGGGCCTTCCTCTTTCCTGAGGTGAGTTCCCCAGGGTTTGCAGTTTCCCTGTGGGCTACCAGGGCTGCATGGAAGAAGAAACCTCTCCACTCCCCCACTGCCTCCTCTTGGAATAGCAGCTTGATACTCACCTTTATGGTCAAACAGGCCTGAGAGGCCCAGCTAGGAACCTTGAAAATGTCCACCTGTGCAAGCGCATTGGCCCATTACAGGCCTATTGTTTAGCCTTCCCTTTGGCGGCCTGTTTGTGTAGCACTGAGAACAGAGATGTTAATAGCAACATTTCCTCATGTGAATTAATAATGACAAAACAGTACTTACACATATTAAATCCTCACAACAGTTCTGTGAGGTGGGTACTATTAGATTCCCCATTTTTGCAGCTTTCTCAGAATTATGGAACTAAGGAGTAACTATTAGTTTCCTGAGACCTCTGCAACAAATTACTATAGGATAGGCAGCTTAAAAAAACAAATTTATTCCCGCTCAGTCCTAGAGGTTAAAAGCTCAAAATACAACAGGGCCGCATTCTCTCTGGGGGCTATTGGGGAGAGCCCATTCCTTGCCTCTTCCAGCTTCTGGTGGCTTCTTTGACTTGTGGTCACATTATTCCATTCTCCACCTCTCTGATCACATTGCCTCCTCCTCTTCTGTCGCTGTCTGTCTCCTGTGGTCTTTCATAGAGACACTTGACATTGAATCTCCTAATCTTAAGATCCTTAATTATATCTGCAAATGCCCTTTTTCCAAATAGGGTAGCATTGACCAGTACTGGCGGTTAATATGTAGACATTTCTTTTTTTTTTTTCAGAGGGGGGTTCACCATTCAGCCTACTACAGTGACGGAGCCGGATTTCCATCTCCCATCCGTCCGGAGCCCAAACCCTAAGCCCCTGTGGTACCCGTTATGTGCCATTTAAGGAGAAGGGAACCAGGTGACACCCGTGCCTATGCTTTTAAGGGGCTGAGAAGCCACGTGTGAGCTGAACTGCCACCGGGACATCCCAGTGGGAAGGGAGTGGGTGCAACAGTTAGGAAACAGGGTGAGCTGAGGGAAGGTGGCGGGCTGACAGGATAAACTTGAGAAATCTGTCTCGTCATTTTGTTTCTCTTGACTCCATTTTTTAACAATGTACTTACTCTTTTGTTATGTGGCATCTAGATTTCATCTCAGATGTCTTTTTTTAAAGCAGTTTTATTGAGATCTATTTACATACCATGCAGTCTATCCAAATTATACAATCAGTGGCTTTTAGTATAATCATGACCACAAAAAATTTTAGAACAATTTCATTACTCCAAAAAGAAAAACTACATACCTTTGCAGTCATCTCTCCATCCTATCCTTCCACAGCCCTATATAACCACTGATCTAATTCCATCTTTATAAATTGCTTTGTATTTACATTTTATATAAATGGAATCATACGGTATGTAGTACTTTATGTCTGGTTTCTTTCACTTAGCATAATGTTTTAAAGCATTTAAGCATTTATCAGTAATACTAAAAGTATCTCTTGGCATTGCTACAAAATTTGGCTCAACTGTAACAGCACAGAAATGTTCACCTTCTTTCTCATTGGAATTATGGGTCACCTCAAGATCAGAGCCAGCAGGTATAAATGTGAAACTGAGAATTGTGAATAGAATGGCTTTTCAAGTACCTCAGACATAAATTTGATATTTAATCAGGGGTCCATGCCAACAATTAGCCTTCCCTCTTTCTTTCCCCCACCCCCTCACACACATGCATACATACACACACATACACAATGTTTGTATACATTCATTCACAATTTGGTTGGGGGCGAGCCTAAAGTGGAATTCTACAATATTACATAGAAGCCTTAAAAATCTTTTCTTTTTAGTGTATGCTATCAGGCGGTAGACCATAGTGGTTATGAAAGTATTTCTGGAGTCAGACAAGCCTGGATTCAATCCTAGTTCTTTCTCTTAGATACTGTATATGTGAGTTATTTTCTTCTTTAAGCCTCAGATTCTTCATTTGTAAAGTGGGCTTAATAACACACTTATTTCCATTTGGTTTTGTTATTCATTTGCTTAGAATGGTCCGGCATCTTTTTATAATCCAAATAACAACGAAGCTGCTTACCATGGCCCTTCCTCCATCTCTGGCCTCATATTTAATCAATCTTCCTCCTCATTCCCTGTATTTCAGCTACACTGGTCTTCTTTCTTCTCCTAGAAAACTCTAAGCTGGTATTCCTCCTTAGGGCCTTTGCACTCTCCTCTGCCTGGAATGCCCTTCCCTCACATCTTCAGCAGGCTGACTCCTTAAGCTTATCTCCTCAGAGAAGCTTTCCATGACTACCCAATCTGAAGTAGCCCCACCAACCACAGTCAATATCACCCAGGTTTATTTTCTTAATAACAACATTATCTGAACTTAGCTTGTTTTATTTGTTTACTTGTTTATTGCCTGCACCCCTCCAACAGAGGCCTTTCCTGACTTGTTCCAACACCTAGATCAAAGTAGTTCAATAGTTGTATTAGTCAGCCAAAGGGGTGCTGATGCAAAGTATCAGAACTCTGTTGGCTTTTATAAAGGGTATTTATTTGGGGTAGAAGCTTACAGTAACAAGGCCCTAAAGAGTCCCACTCAAGGTACCATAAGAGGTACTTGCTCACCCAGAGTCATTTGCCACATGTTGAAGCAAGATGGTAGACGATATCTGGAAGGGTTCAGCCTGCCTTCTTCCTATCTCAGCTGTAGGCAGGTATAAGGCTTGTCTCTATCCCCGGGGCTCATTTTTTTCTGGGCTCAGCTGCTCTGCTCGCTTCACGGAGTCAGCTATAGTCTCTCAGGTTCATCTCTCTTCCTGGGACCTCTGCCATGTCTAATGGAGCCTTCTCTCTTTTGTCATGTATCTGTTTGTCTTTGTGTCTCCTTCCATGTGAGAGTCTGTTTTATCAGCCCACCAAGGGGGCTGGGACTCAATGCTGAGTCGTACTCATAGTTGACATGGTTGAATCAAAGCCCTAATCTTAACCTAATTTAATCAGACACCTTAGCTGAATCTCATACAATCAAAAGGTTATCACGCCCAAAGGAACAGACCAGTTTTGTAAACTTTGTGCGACCAGTTTACAAAAATAATCTCTCTTTTTGGAATTTATAAATAATATCAACTGCCACAATAGTCATTGTATGAATTAATTATTTCAAAGGAAAGAGAACTGTTTTTAGATGGCCCAAGTGGTTAAGAGCCAGGCCTTCTCCCTAATCTGATGACCCTAGCTCTGCTCTATAATTCTTTCAAAAGGTAAGTGAAAAATTACCAGCTTTTTTTTTTTTTTTTTAATACTGGGAATGTTAGAGGATCCTAATGATCTTTTTTTTTTTTTCTTTTTTTTTTTTTTTTATTATGGGTAAAAATCAAAATTCTCACAATACATACAAACATTTGTAAAATGATATATAAATATATATGCATATATGTGTATTTGCTTACAAAAATGTTATTTTTATATATATATATACATATATTTTAAGAGGTGCTTAGATTACCTAAAATATTATACGGAACCCACTCGGATTCCCATGTTGCCCACCTCCCACACCTCCCACCACATCCAACACAAACATCTCCCATAGTGTAGCCCACCAACCTCAATGAACTTATACATCCTGGAGCCTTGCCACCAACCATAGACCACAGTTCACACTGTAGACCACACTCTCTCCCACTCAGTTCTGAGTGGTGTGTGCTGATTTAAAATGGCCTACATCCATTGCCACAACAGTACTCAGGACAACCTCCAACTCCCAAAGAAGCCCCTGTATTTCAACTGCTCATCCCCTCCCTACCCAAAAAACTGTCAAGTGGCCACTGGCTCCACCTCATTGTTATAATTTCTTGCATT
>JAKSZT010053770.1:150513-244342 GCA_026826555.1 Tolypeutes matacus | reverse complement strand
CAAGAATCACCATATGTGAGCAAGAGAATACCATCAAGTCCACTCTAGTCCATAGTTCTTCCCCCAATCCAGAGGCGACTGGGATGGTGATGTCCACTCCAACTCCAAGTGAGAGAGGGCTTATATCCCATGGATATGGTGAGTGGGATGATCCTGCCTGCAGATGCAGGCCCTCTCCATTCCCTGGGATGGCCATTTCCCATCGTTGTCTCCTCACCAGGTGACTTGGATGAGACCATTGAGCTGTAGGGTCCTAATGATCTTAAGAGTTCCTCCAGTCCTCAATTTTTAACATTCCTAGCCCCTTGCTGACAGATTATGAATGAGAGTTTTGTAGCGGTATCCCAGAGGCTCACAGGTTCTTAGCAGTTGTGAATATGTGATGAGTTAGCATATTAGTGAGTATGAGTACACAGAAATACATACCTGTGATGGATGTAGGCCATTTTAAATCAGCACACACCACTCAGAACTGAGTGGGAGAGAGTGTGGTCTACAGCGTGAACTGTGGTCTATGGTTGGTGGCAAGGCTCCAGGATGTGTAAGTTCATTGAGGTTGGTGGGCCACACTGTGGGAGATGTATGTGTTGGATGTGGTGGGAGGTGTGGGAGGTGGGCAACATGGGAATCCCAGTGGGTTCCGTGTAATATTTTAGGTAATCTAAGCACCTCTTAAAATATATGTGTATATATATATATATAAATAACATTTTTATAAGCAAATACACATATATGCATATATATTTATATATCATTTTGCAAATGTTTGTATGTATTGTGAGAATTTTGACTTTTACCCATAATAAAAAAAAAAAAACATAATAAAGATCGCTTTCTCTCATAAAAAAAAAAATAAATAAATAAATAAATAAATAAATACAAATGAGAAACAAACAAAAAAAAAAGAAATACATACCTGTGCTCATGTATGCATATGCCTGTCATTTTCAAATTTGCTAAAGTGCATTTTCTCCAAAGGGAGTGAGGGCTGTTCATCCTGAAATAGGGAACACCAGGATAGTAAGATCAAATGCTTTGAAAGTGTCTGTGCCAATGCTTTTTGCTAATTAAAGAATGTTAGGAAAATCACCGCCAACAGCAGTAAAGGGCGCCCCATTACCTCACTTTATGGAGAGCTGGGTAAATTTAAAGGCAGCTATAAATATCCCACTGAGTGCTTGAGCTATAGCACCATTGGAGGCACCAGGCTGGGCAATGAGGAGTTCAGGGCTTCTGTCCCATTCTGTCCAGGGGCCTTATCTCTATTAGCTGTCAGTCCCCAAATTTTGTGTGACTAAAGAACAAACAATCCCATCCACAGAGCCCCTGGCTCTGAACCCCCATTCTTCGGTTACTGCCTTACTACCAGCCAAGCATGCTAAGCAGTATGCTTTCGGAAGCCTGTCGTATTAATCTACTTTAAACTGTTTCTCTGAAGGACACCAGATTGGAATGGCTCTGCTTCTGATGAGGGGTGCTGAGGCCCCACGCTTTGAGGGGTTACCAGCTGGGGACCTGGGGCTCTCTTACCTATCTTAATTTAAAACACTTAGGGAGAGACAAAGCAAACAGATGTATGGGGAGTCTTAGTAGGAACCCAGACCACCTGGGTACTTTTCCTACCACAGCCTTGACTTTCTTTTCCTTTTATCTTGAGAAACGATGTTTCTTCATGCTGTGACTCCATTTGGCCTGAAATTGGGTGGGTCCTCTTCTGTGTTTTCTTCTTGCATCTCTCTCCCATGGCCTTCAAGCTTTCATAATCCCTTTGGTTTGTAGAGTGGTGCCATGTCGGCACTGCCTTCTCTCTGCCGGTCCTCTTGATCTGTTGTTAGGTTTCTTTGTGTGTCAGCACCTCTGACCCTCAGGCTGCCTAGCACAGTTTGTTAATTTCAGTTTTATACAGCCAGTCTTCAACTCTAGCTGGGGATTCCTAGTTCCAGGTGGTATGACCTAAGTTCATCATCCAGTAATTCAGGCACCTCCTTTCAGAATGCTCCTTTTGTCTGATGTATTGAGTTAGAGGACCCATAATGGAAATGTGGAGTTGAATTTTCTCTCTCAGTTGCTGATGTGACCATCCTCACAGACCATCCTCAAAGATGGGTGTTACTCCATCTTTGAGCAAAAGGTCAAGCTTATTACCCTTAAAGGTAGGGGGAAGTAAAACATTGGGAATGCCAGGAGAAGACCAGCCCGGAGCTCACACCTTGGCTTCCCCATGAGTCATCAAATAACTGATGGGTGAGTTTGGCTGGCACCCAGGTTTCTGGGCACTGCATTCCTGTTCCATTATGGTGTGAGCCTCTTCAAGAGTTAGATTAACCCCACCTCCGGCCTGCTCTTGGCCCATGTTTTTGGATGCATTTCTATCTGCAGATGCTTCCAGTGAATATCACCTTTACATCTATAGGAATTTGGGTTGGGAGAATATAAAATAAAGGAGTTTGTATTCATATTCTCTCTCTCTTATTTACTGTCTTTCTCACACACAGTTCTGAATTTGGCCAGAACGAAGATCTTTATTTACTTATTTGATTTTTAACCAAGGGTACCGTTACTACCTCAAGCCTTATTCTCTCTTACCCCAGAACCCCGCCCCTGGCTCTGAACCCCCATTCTTCGGTTACTGCCTTACTACCAGCCAAGCATGCTAAGCAGTATGCTTTCGGAAGCCTGTCGTATTAATCTACTTTAAACTGTTTCTCTGAAGGACACCAGATTGGAATGGCTCTGCTTCTGATGAGGGGTGCTGAGGCCCCACGCTTTGAGGGGTTACCAGCTGGGGACCTGGGGCTCTCTTACCATGTTGCCTGGAACTGGTGATAATTCTGTATCACTTCCTTGGTGACTGGAGCCAGTTTTCATGGTATCTCAGTGAGGCCAATTGATTTATATTCCGAGCACAAGCCCTGAAAAAAAGCCTGTGAGGAACCCTGCCAGCCAATAACTCTGAAAGGATTCTTTGTGTAATTGAGCAGTCTCTGGGCTGGACAGGGGCTCCCCTCCCATCCCCAAATGGCCTCTCTGGCCCAGCAACTTGGTGGTACTTCGGCGCTGGCACAGCGCCCTTGGGCGATCCCTCCCCAGGGGACATCTTGGTAGCCCAGACACATGCAGCAATTTGCCCTGGCTTCTGGCAGTCTGCCTCCAGATACCAATCAGTAGGATCTGTTCAAGGCTGTGTGTGTGTGTGTGCGAGAGACAGTGAGAGAGAATATGAATATGAGCAGACTGACCAACCAACACATTGGGGACATTCTAGTTCTTCCCCCTAGTGGGAACCTCAGAGGCCTGAGAAGATATGGCCCGTGTTCAGCACCCTGCTGCTGCTCATCCTACTGGACCAGTCTGTCTTTCTCTCAGCTAACAGGACCTGGTGTCAGCCTGAGCCTTTTTGATTTCCTAACTACTTAAAACAATCTTTTGCTCCTCTTATCTGAAAATGGACAGAAATAAGACCCTCTGCTCCTATACATCTGGCAGCTGCAGGGTGAAAGTTTTTTTTGTTGTTGTTTTTTGTTTTTTATCAGATTGAAGAACAAGAGGAACTCATGCTCTAATATGACAACAGGAACTTCTGGCTTCAGTGCCACCAGCAACAACACCCCTATAACCCTATTTTCAATTCCACTTAAGGAGTTGGCTCCTCTCAGTCTGAGTCTGTCTCTTTTAAAGTGTTATTTGATATTATGAGTTTTCTAAACATATAAACTCATTTGCTTAGTGGTGAACAAGATCATTCCAATTAAGTACCATTTTCTAAGAAGGAAAAGAATTAAGTGGGTGTTCTCTAAGGCCTCATACATGAGCCTAGAGGAGAATAGCACTGATAAGGAAGGTGGGGCTTGGCCTTAGTCTTTGGCCCCTGAATAGCTCCATATTGGGCTGCATCCCTTCATGAGAGCAACCGCTTCTGGGCATGGCTCACCACAGCCAAGCTAGAGAGGTCAGCTGAATTCTCTCTAATCAGGTGGCCCATGTCAGTTCCCCCTGCCCCCTCATCCTCTGTTGCTGCTGGATTTCTCATACTGACTTCACCTTTGCCAGGGTTAAAACTTCCTTGGAATCGCACTTGTCCTAATTAATTTGAATATACTGGCAGGGCCTGCTATCCAACTTTTTAGACAAAAATATGACCAAAAATTAGTTACCCGTATTTAGTCAGTCATAAATAATGCACCTGTACTATACATTGCAACACTCTGTCCATTAAATAGGACAGCATTGTAACCAGACAAATACTTTTTTGTTTGTTTTCATATTATTTTAGAAGCTTCTAGGAGAGGATTAGGACAGAGAGAAGGTCTAAGGGCCTTCAGGAAGCAGGGCCAGCCTTGAGAGAGAGACCACAGGCTAGCAGAATGAGGTCTCCTGCAGGAGCATTTGGTCCCCAAAAGGAACAAAGATAATGGCTCCAGTTGGAGACTCATCCACATACTTTGTGCTTTCACATCTGGATACTTGGAGAAGGACAAAAGCCAGGAAAATGTTCCCATTTAGCTGAATTAGAGATTTTCCCAGACTCACCCCTCAGCCCTAGTGCCCAGTCACCACACTTGGGTCGATGGCACTTATGTTTGCATGTCATTCACTTCTCCACTTGATGCGGGCAAGGAGCTTTGCAGCTCTGGCATGTAGCACAGCAAGATTTATTCAAGCTCTGTCCACAAAGGAACAGTCAGGCTCCTGGAGACACAGGCTTTGTAGACAAATGCAGCCTTGCCCGCTTCACAGAGACTTTTGTCCCCTGGTCAGTTGAGCAGACAATCTGAAACCAGAGACTTGAAAGCTGGTTACCACAGAATTTTTGCATGGGCACCATGCATGCACAACACACTTATTTCAAAAATCCTTCCTTGCTGTCACCTTGCTGGAATCCATCATTGTTTTTGTCACAAAGAAGATCATAAAAAGGAGTTTAGATTAAAGAAAGAGGCTTATCTTCCCTGTCTTCTCTCTTCCCTCACCTCTTATCTCTCCTCTCCTACTCCCAAAACATGTAATTGAAGGGAAACTTCCAGAAGGGACTTGTGTTGACTTTTTTTTCATGCCTGGAGGTATAATAGCCATTTCCTCTTTAGTCCTTTTTTTATCCCCCAGATGGTTCATATGGAATAGATAAAATGAATCTGTTTCTATATTGATGGCCCTTGTCTCTTTCTCCTCCTAATGCCATTTGAGTTTCTAAAACCCTTATTTTGTAAATCCACTAGTGTCCTGGGTTAAGCTCCCGATTACAGGATTAGCAGAGATTAGAGAGCCTGTCTGATGTCTTCTCCAAGCTTTCTATCAGATTTATACTGTGAAATGAGGAATTTGCACATAGATAGAAGGGAAACTAGAGGCAGGGATGAGTAGATGGGCGGGGCAGGGGGGCGAGACAATCTCTTGCAGAGAGTTGGAATAGTATTAGCCCTGAGACTTGGATCAGGACCAGTTAAGGATCTGGAAACCCAGGCTTTCTGGCTATTTCTTGCCTTCATAACTGTACTGGACCATCTGTGCCCTCTTTTCTAGACTGGGTTTCTATTGACTCTGAGCTGGTGTCTCTTCCTCCTCCCCACCTGAATCCTTAAACCGGAATGGAACTCTAAGCCGTGCTCCAGCCCTCTGCTAAGAGCTCTCCTGTCAACAGCAGTCCCTATGGTCTCCATTTTGTCAGTTCTCATTAGACAGCTCTTTGTTCTACACTGAAGAGTCTTAAGAGGCTGAAAAAAGGGCAGAGATGGGCTTGGGGCACAGAGCAACCCCTGCCACTCCTGCCTTGTGACTCAGAAATATTCAGAGGGAAGTGGCTGTGGCTCAATCAGTAGGGCTCCCGTTTACCATATGGGAGGCCCCGGGTTCGGTTCCCGGGGCCTCCTGGTGAAGGCAAGCCCGCACGCACGCACGGTGTGGTTGGCTGACCCAGCGAGCACAAGCAGCAAGGGGGGAATAAATGAATAAATAAATAAAATCTTTAAAAAAAAAAAAAGAAATATTCAGGGATTCAGCCGATTGGTTTTGTGATGATTTAAAAAGACATAAAACTCTAGTAAAAGCTCATGGGTCACTTTTTTTTTTTTTTTTTTTTTTTTTTTTTTACCGGGAGGTCCCGGGGATCGAACCCAGGTCCCTCCATATGGCAGACGGACGCCCAACCGTTTGAGCCACATCCGCCCCATCATGGGTCACTTTAGGCTATAGGTATATTTTATGCTGCAAGTAATAGAAAATCCAAGCAGCTTAAATCATGTTTACCATCTCACTTAAAGGTAGGTCCAGCT
The DNA here is from genome assembly GCA_026826555.1 of Tolypeutes matacus. Classification (NCBI taxonomy): domain Eukaryota; kingdom Metazoa; phylum Chordata; class Mammalia; order Cingulata; family Chlamyphoridae; genus Tolypeutes; species Tolypeutes matacus. The sequence goes on along the minus strand of JAKSZT010053770.1, from coordinate 238,073 downwards.
CCAGGGTGGGTTGCTTCAGCTAAGATGTGGCCCCAGGTCAGAATCAGGCCCCTCTGTCCTTGAGGGCCTTGTGTTCTCATTCTCTCAGCATGGCCACAATACCTTTCTTGAATGCATTATGGTTGCCATTGCTCCAGGCATTACGTGCTCACATACCAGTCTCCAAAGGCAGAGGCAGAGGCCTGCCTCCACCAAACCTGGGGCCTCCCATATGGTAAACGGGAGCCCCACTGATTGAGCCACAGCCGCTTCCCAGAATAGTTTCTTTTTTGTTTGTATCTTTTTAAAATCAAATAACCCTTTCCCTCAAGCTTCCCGGCTGACTTTCTCTTACATGTTATTCAGATTTGGATGACTTGACCACTCCTAATCCAATATGTGGGTCCAAGAAAGAGAACCCTAACTCTCCTCCCCCAGCCCAGTGGTTGGTTGAAACCTGGGATTCATAAGGTCCATGGATTTGAATGGAGAAAAAATTACAGCTTTATCTTTTCTTGTCTCTATATAAAATTTAGCCTATTCTTTGAATATGAATATAGGCAGCAAATTATTAGTAATATTATTAGCACATCTACTCTATCACCAATGAAAATCACAAATATTTTACTTGTAGGAAAATTGTTTACTCTTATCATTACTTTGAGATTGCAGTCGTTTTAGACCTGCTAGGTCTCATTTAGTGTGTTAATAAAAATAGTATCTCAATTTGAGTGGGTTTTTGCAAATATATTAATAATTGTATATCAGTATAATTGGTTTCCTTTGCAAACCTATGCATTTTATTTTATGTATTTAAAGACATTATTCTTTGAAGGGGTCCATAGGCTTTATGAGGCTGCCAAGGGATTCCTGGCACAAAAAAATAACTTAGACCAGTCTGCATTTAGCAGAGTCACATACAGATAGCACAAAGAACCATGATGGGGTGCTGCCAACAGGGAGAAGGAAGGAAGAAATGGCTACTAAGAGGCAAACCAGTGAGCCCTTCCACAGTGAGCACCCATAGGCACAAGCAGCCTTAATCCCACCGAGCGGTCCTACCCTATAAACGCCCAGCTGCGTTTAATTACATCAGTGTCTCCCCAACTTATAACCACCTACCTGCTTTTGCCAAACCAGGTACCCTACCTCTAAGCTTAATAATTATTTCCTTAATATTTTTTTTCCAATTTGTTTAAAAGAGAAACTACCTTAGATCAAGAAGTATCGTTTACCACAAATGAAAGAAAACCTTAAAAATTAATATAGGGTTGCTGATGTAGCTCAGTGGTTAAGCGCCTGCTTTCCATCTACAAGGTCCCAGGTTCAATCCCTGGTACCTCTCCCCACCCCACCTCCCCAAAAGTTAGATAGGTACACACACACAAAGAATACAGAAGAGTGTTACTGAATTATGGCTACACCCTATCTGCCTGCTAGGTTCTGAGCCTGAGGTCTGCACCCCACCCCTGACTTTTTTTTTGTTTTTAAAGGAGATGTACCAGGGGTTGAACCTTGGACCTCGTACATGGGAAGCAGGCACTCAGACCACTGAGCTACAACTGCTCCCCTGCCCTTTGTTTTTTGTCAAAGAAATGCTAAAGTTAAAGGTAGCAGCACACTGAGACTTTCTCTTTACCATAATCAGAGGAGTTGAGAGATCATTGAAAAGGTTATAATTTAGCTTGTGGTTCAGAGTCATTTCATGCTCTGTCACTGGCCCACCTAAAATCATTTCATCTCTCAGGAAGCATAGATTTTTGATAGTTTCTTCATTTTGCAGACTAGTGCTACCCACCCCCCAAGGAAAAAAAAAGGGGGATGAGGTTAGTATGACTTATTTTTGGTGAACATGTATCGTCTTTTAATGATTACCACTTTCATCTTCAAAGGATTCATAAACCTGTATCAACAGCAGGGTCTGAAATTTGGTCCAGGACAGACATGAGGCTCCCTTGTCTGATTCATGGACTTAAGCATCTTCCCATTTCTTTGATCCTTTCTTCCTCCATCCTCCCCACCCCCCCCCCCCCCCCCCCCGCCAAGGTCAGACTAGCATTTACCTGTCTCTATTGTAACAGCATCCCTTCTGTTCTTTGAGAAACCCAGGAGAGTACAGAATTGTGATCCAGCAACTGTTGCTTGGTGTTTCTCAGCTGGACTTTGAGGGTGAAGAAATTGGTTTTGGAACCAAGAGGCAACCCTTCTTGGCTCAGCCGCAAAGCTCAGAAGAGGCAAACTGGATGAGCAGAGACCCTAAAGATCAGACTCCAGGGCAGCTTAGGCCCTGGTCGGAGCAGAAGAGTGGGATCAAGTATACAATTCCAGGGTGCAGAACAAAGGGTTGACTTCTGGGCGTTTGAGAGCTGGAAGGGAGCTCAGAGATCCGAGCCCATCCCTCACCCCCCAGTCAAGAGATGAGGAAGCACAAACCCAGAGAAGTTAAGTGGCTTACATAAAAGTCCTAGTAGCATAAAATAGTGGCAAAGCTAAGACATGAACCCAGAGGCCTGGCTTCCTCAGTGAGCTGTTTCCACTCATACATCATTCTGAGAAACACATTCTTGTCCTTCTGCCCACAGTGTTAAAATCAGGCTGGGGTGACTCCCCTAGACTCCTTTTTTTTTTTACCTCCCTTGTCATTATTTCACACCTTCCTTTTTGCTCCTCTTCCTCTCATCTTTCCTCACCAAGCATCTCAAGTCCCCATCCTTGCCCCCACAGCTCTGCTCCTCCTGAGCCCTCTCCTATGATTTTAGGGCCTTGTGTTGAAGCTGTAGGAGAGGATGTTCTTTCTGGTAAGATTAAACCCTTGTGCCCCATGGACTTTCCCTTTATATAATGCTGTTGTTTACAGGTATCCTTTATGACTGAGGCAAAGGAAAAGAATGAGAAGGAAACAATTCCCAAGAGGATTTAGGGGGTGTAGTTTTTCCTTCTCCCTTCTCCCTCAACATGCAGAAGCTCTTACCTCCTTCCAAAAGATTCTAGTCATGGGGTATAGTGGGATCTGAGGCTCCGCAGGTCTCCTCTTCCCCGTTCTTATCCAGACCTGCCTCTCGCCACAGAGAAAGTGAGAGGCGGAAGCTCTAGGGGGCCATTAGACCACAGCTGCAATTTCCAGGCCCTGAATTAGAACTGGCAGAGATTTGTATGGTTTTGTTTTAATTCAGGAAACCCTGTTGAGAAAGACAGGCTGACACTTGCTGACTATGCTTTTGCAAAATTTCTCCTTGAGCTCTGTTAGTTACATTCATGTTTACACTTTGTGTGTGCCTTGTGGGCATTTGTGTGCATGTTTGTATGTGAGTGTGCACTGGGAACTCTGGGGAGCATGCCTCATGCACAACGCTTCAGCTGAGACACTTTTCTTAATGGCTTGAAATGACAAATGTTATTGTCTTTGAGTTAAGTGGTTCAATTAGCACTGATTGGAAAGTGTAGGATGAACTGGGGAAACACCGCAGCCTGTTTGGTAACAGCCTTGGGAACAGAGGGAGGGAGGGAGGGAGAGAGGGAGGGAAGGTGTTGCCGCTGAAAACGGCTTCTCAGGGGTAGCCTGGCCAGCTGCATTGACCGGGGAGAGAGCTGCCGGGACCAGTTTTTGTTTCTCGAGGCGAGAGAGCTGAAAGCTATTAGGAAAGGCATAACGTTGAGAGATGCAGGGTGTATGTGTATCATACCTGCTGCTGTAAGAGATTCTCAGTTCTCCAAATAAAATATTAATCACTCCTCTGTCCCACCTCTGCCCTGCTGGCTTGGTACAGTATACTTGCAGTTAGTAAAGAGAGAATTTTCTTTGCAGCTCCTTCTTCCAGCTGTTCATTTGGGCATCTGTTGGTTTTTCTGTCTACTAGGGAACAGCTCCTTTGGGGAAGGTTAGCATAGTTGCAGAGCCTGTTCCTCAGGACACTGCCTTGCAGAGCTCCCTAAAGGCAGTCTTAAATATTTGGCCCTGGGGAGGGTGGGGGGTAGATATGGGATCAGAGCTCATATTCTTGGATGCTCTCCCTGCCCAGCCTTTCCCCTTAATCACCACCCCCGCCCCTTTTGCCACCCTAAGAGAAGCAAAACCAGCATCATTTCAATCCTCAGAAATTTTCCTTCTTCCCTTTTCCATCCAGATCTGAGTTTCAGAATTCTGTGGAGGGCTCCATGATTGATACATCACTCTGAAGTTCCCTAGCTCCTCCCTGCTTCTGTCTCCCAGCCCTTATTCTTCCCAGCCCTTCCTCTCACAACTGCTACTTTTCTCAAGCTGCTCCCATTCCTCCAGGACCTTCTAAGGAGGTCAGTTTTTCCTTTAGGTGCCATCCTGACACAGGACCCACCAGTTACCCACTTCCCTCCTTCCCTTTCTCCTCTGGTCCATTGTGATTCTAAGAACTTTCTCAGGTTACTGATAAGACCTAAAGGAGTCTAAGGCTCCCTGGTGCAGCAGGTACCCTAAGCATTAGCAGTGTGGGCTCTGAACTAAAACAGGCCTGCTTTTGAATTCTGGCTCTGTCACTTACTAGCTCCCTGGCCTTAGATCTAAGGCACTTAGCTCTTTAACTTTCAGTTTCCTCATCTGTAAAATGGGAGTAATAAAATTAGGTAAAATTATAGGAACAAAGTTGCCAGAGCACCCTGGAGAGCAAGAAGGAATAGAATGGTGAAGTGAAGAGGGGAACAGTGGATTTCTGGAGATGTAAGGGTGAAAGAGGTTCTAAGCCGATGTCTCAGGTTCAACAGATGGAAGCTTGGCTGAAGCTAGGGAGACTGTGGTAAACACAAACACATGAAAGCTTTCCCAGAGAGCACTGCATTCTGTCTCAGGAAGAAATGACCTCAGGGACACCCTCTAGCCTAGGCAGATAACCTCAGGTTATGAAAACAGAACCTAGAACACTGGGCCAGGGTGTGTAAGGAGAGGAGTCAACAGAAAGAGACCTAGGATACTCTGTTTACCCTGTTCACCCTTTTCCTTCTTACTCCCTTCTTTTTTGCATGTGAAGGATTCATCTCTAACAATTTGTTTGAATGCCCCTAGGGAGGCAAAGAATTTTTGCAAAAACCACTGTATCTGGGTTTTCTGGCAATCTTAACTCCACTTTTATATCATTTACAGATAAATTGGGTCAGTGTGACTTAGCGGGTCCTGAAGCAAAACATTTCATAAGAGTCCCACACCTCATCGTTCTCCTCCTTGCTCCTCTTCCCCAGATAGCCCTTCCTTATAGCATTTACTCTCATCCTGGGAACGAAAGCCTCTGCAATTTTATCTTCACTGATTTAAACAATTCAGTTCCTGTACCATAGCAAGGCGACCACTACTGCGGAACCATACGGAGGACCTTATCACCATATACAGTCCTGGGAAGCTGGATCCCAGATGAGTCCCACATGTCCCTCAGCTCCCCAGGGGCTTTGCCATTGGAGCAGTCTCTGAGAAAAGCTCAGTTCAGCCTCAAGTTCCTGGCTGATTTTCTGTCCTCCCTCACACAATTCCCCCCCGATCTTTGGGCCCAAATCCCTCTTCCATTTATCATGTTGCCTGCAAATTCACTTTCTGTGCTTCTGCCAAGATCCTTCTCTGCATTCCCAAAGCCATCTACCTGTGACCCAGCAAGACTTCCCCAGAGAATTTCTATAATTATTTGAGAGAACCATTGTTCCAAGAAGATAGGCAGAGCTCTTGAAATGAGGGTCTCTGGGAAGGGGATGGAGCCAAGTCAACCTTCCTGATTTGAGGAAGAACATATTTCCTAGATGATTTCTAATTTCTTCTGTCTTTCTCCATTTTTAATGTAGAGCTTGCCCCAAATCCTTCTCTGGGCCCCTGTGAATAGCAGTAGCTCCTCCTGCTCTGAAATCATTGGGTCCTGGTCAGCCAGTCAAATGGAGAGCTCAGAGTCCAGAAGGCAGAACTTCCTTCTGTTCTGCTTTGCCCCCAGGGCTTCCCACAGGCTCCCAGCAGAGGGAATTTCCTTCACAACATCATTCCCAAATCCTTACTCCATGGGGTATCTTGGAGCCACAGTGCCTGTTTGTGTTTCTGCCCCTAGGCCTGTCCTTCCAAAGACTTGGTGGAGGCCCACAAGGCCCACCTGCCACATTTGAGATGAACAAAACTATATAAAGTAAGTATTTAGAACAGAAAATCAAGGTTCAGAATGTCTTAAAAGAATGGAGAAAGATGGGCAGCAACTTAAAATGTGAAATGTAATTTACCAATTGTAACAAATGGCAATGTCCTGTGGTTGAGTTCAAAAAATCACCTGCACAGTTATAAGATGAAGGTGACCTAGCTTGACAGCAATTCATCTGGAAATTACCCCAGGGGGTTTTGTTTGCTACAATCTATGTGCACTAACAACAGTGTGAAGTGACTGATAAAAATTGTATTAATAGAGAGTGTAGATTGATGAAGGAGGTAATTATTCTGCACTGGTTTAATGACATCTGGGAGAGCGTGTTCAGTTCTGAGCATTGCATTTCTAGGGAGTTCTTGATAATTAAGGCACATTCCTTGGAAGGAACCAGGGTGGTGAAGAATGTGGGATCTAGGTCCAGTGAGTAATGGAAACCATGGGGGACAGAAGAGAAAGGACAGTTGGCATTTATTAATAACTTGAATGGCTGTTATGTGTGTTTCTGTGTGATGTTTTTATGAGCTTGCTACAGCTAAACACAGAGCTGGGCACTTGATGGTGTTTTCTCATGTAAGCCGCACAGCAGCCCTCTGAGCTAAGTGATATTTTAGGCTCAGAGAACTTGCCCAAAGTCACCTTCAGGTAAAGAAGGAGTTGCTCCAGAGAGCAAAAATTAAGCCAGTAGGAGGAAGTACAGATTGATGGCTTTTAACTTGAAAGAGGACTTTCCTAACAGTGAAGTGGGTGCTTCTTGCAGTAGCGAGCTCCCTGTTCCTGGAATGTTTTAATAGAAGCTGATCATCTCTCAGAGGTGTGAGCAGGGCACCCACCTTGTGGAGGAAGGGAAAGATGACCTTTGGTTCAGGTAGAGCTTTCTGAGGGCACATCAGGCATATGGGGGCTGCTCGTGGCCCCAGGAGGGAGGGCTAGACCTGCCAGCTGTCCCTTTCTTCTGCTTGGGCTTATAGATCCCAGGCCATTTGTGCCTGGCTCTAGCCCAGTGCTCTTGTTTGCTTGTCTCAGTAACCTGAATGAGCTCCCAACCTGGCAGCTTGTCTATCAAGGTTGGATTTGTCTCTTCGCCCTCTTTTTACTCCACTTCCATTGCCACAGCTTGTCTTCCAGCTCAGGGAAGGGGTATTTTGAAGAAACTTCCTCCTGTCTCCTTTTCCCTATTGGTGCAGTCTTCCCCACAGCAGCAGCCACTGAGGGGGCACAACTATCCTGGCCCCAGACAGAAGCATCTCCCGAATGGGGGTTGTTGACGAGGCCCATGTTTGTATCTGCGTGCTCACGTTGCAGTCTGATCAATGCCTGTCAGAGCTCAGCAACAGAGTGACAGCTGCATGCCGGGCTGTTTGCTGAACACAACTTGTCTGTCAAGGGAAATCAGACGAAATATATCTCCTTGTCCAAAGTCTGGCCTCCTGGGCTGTATCTGGAATGCCAGCTTTGTATCCCACCCTACATTTTTGCCCTGAAAATAATTCCCACTGAGATTTTGGTATTACATGCAGAGGTTCTCTAGGAGCCAGAGAATTATAATCAATAAAATTATATGACTGGACCAGTCACCCAACCACTACTCTCTAGGAACTTCCAGTTTAGAGCCTGGTGGCTACTGTGTGGATAGCACAGGTTTAGAGTGTGCAGCATTGACACTTAGTTACCTTAAATTGATTGGCATAATGTGGAGCGTGATTTAATGAAAATGGATTTAATGAAAAGTTTTGCAAATGTATTTTGTGTAGGGTGTGGCCAGATTAAATGAGTGTGTGGTAGCCATTTGGTGGGGAAGGGTCTCATCAGAGGAAACTTAACTAACTACGTGGCAAGTATGGGGTTTTAAGGCTTTCAGAATTGACAGGGACAAGTTTTGGCAGAGGTTCTGTGTTCGTAAACCATTTGGAGCTGCCAGAAGCTCTGCCACCCTAGAGCTGCCTCTTTCCTCTCCCTAAAGCCTCTTTTATCCCATACAAGCCTGTACCTGAAACTTCAAGAAGATCCTCTTTAGCCCTCAGCCACTTCAGCACTTCCATTTCCCAAGGCTGCTGGCTCTTAAGTGGAGAAGTCTACCCTGTCTCCTACCTCTGGCAGGAGCTGTGCTAGGTAATTCTCTCCCCTTTGCCTTCCCTCCCATCAGGGGTTCTGAATGACTCTCAGATGTCAAAGAAACACGTTGCAGGAGGTCAGTCATTTTGGAAGATAATCTCTTTTTTTTTTTCCTTCACTAGTGGAAGACTATGGAATATAAAATAGTTCAGAGACAGGAGTGGGATGTATGGGCATCAGGGGAAAGAGGTCAGCCGAGGAGGAAGAGAGTAGAACATAGAGGTGGAGAGGGGTGAGGTTTTTTCCAGGACAAGGGGCATGGTACAAAACTGGCAAGCAGAGGGTGGAGATCCTGTGTGAATGAAAGACCAGGGAGAAGCCACAGCTTTGGAGGGCCTTTTTTTCTGTTGGTCCTCAAAGGGCCTTTCAAACTGGAGAAAGCGCCTCTGGATTGCTCCCCTGGGGATGCGCTTGCTGGAGTCAGTCCCCACCTGGGCCTCCTCTTCGTGCCACCCTGCTTCAGCAAGCTGAGCTCTCCTCCACCCAGGCCTGTGGAATGCAGCAGTCAAAGCTTTATTGCCCACACACAGGAGCCGCTTTGCAATAAAAGAAAATAAAACAAGGTAATGGGAATCACGGGTGCAAGGGGCGGGCCTCCGGAGAACTGGGCGGGCTGCTACCTGTCTCCCCAGCACCACTGATCACCGTTAAAGTCACTGTCAGTAAGTGGTCTGTAGTCCCCTGGACCTCCTTTCTAGGCCGAGTGAGTGATCCACACAGTGCCAGTTGTAGCAGCAGCTACGGCACGTTCAGAAGCATGCTTGTTCAGAGCTCTGGAGACCCGGGCCTCGGGGCCTTCTCCAGGGCAGGGCTCTCCAGTGGCCACAAGGCAAAGAACAGAGGTGATTTCACCTCCTAAGACCAGCTGGGATGGGGAAGAAAAGGGTTATGCCCCAGAGGTAATCTCTAGTCTGTGTTCCTTAAAGATGAGTACAATACAGCCTTGACAAGTGCCTTATCAGAGTGTTCTGGTAACACTGAACTAGCTGGGAGAGGTGGACTCATGGCTCTGTAAATGCCCAAAGGGAAGTAGAGAGAGGCACAAGCACCTGATTGACTGTCCTGCCAGGCTGCCTACCCCACATGTATATTCTACACAGCAGATATTTATGCCTTGCACGGCATTCGGCATTAGCACTGGTTCAGAGTCTCCTATAATTTTCATCTTGTCTTGTGGCATGTCTGGCCTTTTGACCAGAGAGCTTTTAAATCCTCCTCCCTAGCCCACCTTCTCCTCTCACTCTCCCTGGCTCCTCCATCCCCAAGCTTGATCCAGACTTGTTGATGAGCCTGGGCTTTTCCCCCACACATGAGGCACTCAATCTTCCCTGCCTGCCTCACGACCCACCATCACTTCCTGAGCTCACCTACGCCCATGAATGCTTAATTTAAAACTTCTGCTGCCTCTCAGCAGTTTGTAATTCTGAGGCCGATTTCGACAGAGGAAACAAAATGGGCTGATGTATGTACTCAGAGAGGTGAGCAGAAAACCACCTTGAGATGTGGGGAAAGCTTTTCTTAACCATTCAGTTTAATAAGATGTATATCTTCAGTGGAGAGTTATTCTAATAGGATGGATATCTGCCTGATCTATTGGCCTGCAGGATGGTTATGAGTTTTAAATTTCCTCATCTCCACAGCAATACACGCTCTGGGCTTCTCCAGTTATAAACTTAGATTTCATTTGGAAGGATTTTGTTTTGGTCAAAGGAAAAGAAAAAGGCAGATGCAGTCAGGGGGTTCGGAGGGCCGGAGGCGTGGCAAACTTGGCTCATCCTTTCGCTTTGCCTTCTCCACAGCCGGGGCAGCTCTTGGGGCCACAGTTTCTCTTGTTCTTGTCATCTCAGTGTGGCCAATGTTCCCACCACAGGGATCTAAAGGAGTCCCTGTAGTAGCTTCAGAGGTTGAGATTTCAAAGGGCAGAGTCCCTCTCTGGGTGTCTGCCACAGCCTTCCTCTGCGGCGTCAAGGGAAGTAGGGAAGGAATGGACCAGGAGCAGGCAGAACCTTCCGGCCTTGCGGAAGGGGGTTGCCCAAACCCAACCAGCTCCCACTGAAGGCCCGAGAGGAAGGGGCTGCAGCCAGTGGCTCTCCCAAGCAGCCAGGGAGGTGAGGATGAGTTCTTGGGGCCAGACTCACGCTGAGCAACCAACAGAGAAGAGACCGCAACGCATCCCAGAGGGTAATGAGCCCAGACACTGCTAACTGGAGTGCTCAGTGTGGGATCATTGGGGAAACGAGCTCAGGCAAATCTGTGCTGAGGGGAATAGCAGCTTTCTTAATGACTTTTTTCCTTTAAACTGACACATCACCCCTTGGCCCAGCCGCAGAGCAGCCAGGGCCCGCCAGAAGACAGATGGCTCTCTCCACATCCACTTCCTGACCTTTTTCTGCAGGCCTTCATCCCTAACTCCCAGCCCCTCAGGCCTCCCACTCCTTGGGTCACAGCCTCAGCTGCTTCAGAAAACTCTTAGGCATCTGGGAGTATAATTCCCTCAGGTATCAGCAGCATCACTCTGCCACTGGTTAGTGAAGAGCCAGGCTTTGGAATTAGGCAGGACTGAGTTCAAATTCTGACTCCTACTTACAGATGACCTTGAGCAAGTTATTTACCTCTCTCAGCCTCCCTTTCTTATAAGTAAAGTGGAACTAAAAATAACCACATCACAGGATGGTTGTGAGGATTAACTAAAGCAGCATGCACGCCTGTGTACCTAATTCAGAATATGGCACATAGCAGGGACTCAGTAAATGTTAGCTCCCTTCCCTGTTTTCTATAATAAAGATCTAATGGTCTTTCAGATAAGGAATTGGACTACTGCAGAGCTTTCTTGCCTGAAGCATCTGTGATCCACCACCCCCACCCCACCCCCACCCCCGCCAAGGCTGGCTGTTAGAACCTGTGTTTAGGGCAGGAGCTAAAAGGGGACAGCTGTAATGTGGCAGGTCGTCAAAGCAGACTTTTGCCTCAGATACAATATTGCAGGGTCCATGCTTGGATCAGTAATCAAAGAAGAAAAGACCTTGTTTCTCTGAGATTAGCTTGCTTTTATGTTCTTTGAATTAAACATTCTTAAAAGCAAAGATAAAACAATAGATAAATGCCACTGATTGGCATCTGTCTTTCTTTCTCATTCAATTCATTTGACAAACACCTATTGACTCTTTACTGTGTGTCAAGCACTATGCTAGGAGTTGGGACCACAAAGTCAAATGAGCTATGTTCTCTTCATTCAACAAGTTTGCAGGCTCAAGAGCTCATTACTGACCAGAGTACAGTGATATTTGTTCTGACCAGGTTGCACAGGAGTCCTTCGGAGCACACCAAGATGGTATCCAACCCAAATGGGGGTTCAGAAAAGACTTCCTGGAGGAAGTGCTGCTTGGACTGAATTTTTAAGGACAAGTAGGCATCAGCCAAGCCAAGGTTAGATGAAGGACATGCATTCTAGAGAGGGATACCTATACATTGCTAGGATTCTTTTTTTTTTTTTTTTTTTTTTTTAAAGATTTTATTTATTTATTCATTTATCCCCCCCTTGCTGCTTGTGCTCGCTGGGTCAGCTAACCACGCCGTGCGGGCGGGCTTGCCTTCACCAGGAGGCCCCGGGAACCGAACCCGGGGCCTCCCATATGGTAAACGGGAGCCCTACTGATTGAGCCACAGCCGTTTCCCAACATTGCTAGGATTCTTTCCTTCCTTCTTTTCTTCCTTCCTTGCTGCCTTTCTGAGAATGTACAGAATCCACCCCCTGGTTCCTGGGTCCCACGGCTGTATTAGAAGAGAGTTGGGCTCTGATTTGTCCTATCATGCTATCCCTCAAGGTCGGGCCCCCTCTAGTTTGTCTTCTGAGCCCCTCACACCTCCTCCTAGCCTCTATTACCTCCATTGTCCCCTCTTTCTCTAACATCTGCTTGCCCCTTCACTGACCTCAGCCTCCCTTTCTCTTCTAAAATTCTACTCCGTTTCCTTTTCCCACCCTCCCAGTTATGCATTGTTTGCAAAGCATGACCAAGGTAATTCCATATGCTGGAATGTTTGCCTTTCTCCCCAACTGTGATGTTCCTGCCACTCCTCTAAGAGCTTTCAGGTTCTCCAGCTCTCGGAGTTGGCTCTTTCCTTTGACCCTTCTAGCACCTGCTTCCTTTACCACTCAGTGGTCATGTGTTGGCCATAATATTTTGTCACTAACTTACATGATGGGGGGTTGTCATATCTTCACAACTAAATCTTAAGCTCTTTGTAAACAGTGTTTTTCCCCCCGTCTTTTGGATCTACTGCAGTGCCTACTTCAATGCTTTTCTCCTTAGTATCTACCACATAACTATTTCTTGGATGGTCGATTACAGTTAAGTCCTAGGTCTCTACATATGCTTAATTATTTTTATACATTTCAGTGCCCTCAGCATTTATCTTCCCATTTTGAATGCTCCTAATCATTTTAGATGTTATCATCTCTTTAATCAGTTCCAGTAGGCATCCCCAATCCTTCTCCAGCCCCACTCTATCTTTCTGAAGATGCAACTCTGAACCACAACAGTCTTCCTTTGCAGTGTACATTATGCTCTATTATAACTTTTACCTGTATCTTCTGCTGCTTGCCTGGCCTTAGAAACTGTCTTTGTTAGGAAAGCTCTGGACAGCAACCAGGAATTCAGCCACATGGACTGTGCTGCCCAGAAACAAAAGAGCCCTGCCAAGCACAGTCTTTCCCGGGAGCCCAGGATCCTCCTCTGTCAAGCAGACACCTTCCAGCACTGCCTAGAACCCTGCTACACATGGAGGTTAGGGTAGGTTTAAAAGAAACAGGTAAACAGCCTCATTCAGAAAGCATAGCACATTAAGGTCCTAATAAGAGCAAATTGATGCAGGACAGAACATGAGCACTAAGATGGAGCTATTTGTTAGGAAGAGTGGATCAGGGAAGGCTTCCTGGAAGATGACAGGGGTATGGGGATTTCCCTTGCAAACAGCTTCACATGGTTTTCATTCCATACTCTTGGGCAAAAACTTCCCAAACAGATCGCCTTATCATTCCTTTGCTGGTAAATAAACAGATCTCTGCCTGATTGGGTTCTGTCACCTCTGTGCCTCCCTTGGCAGTGCAGAGGCTGCTGTTTGTCTGGCTTTTATGACTGATGCAGGAGATTCGTAGCATCAAGGATAGGCAGGGCTACAGGATGTTGTTTGCATGGCATACACAACAAGAAGGCCAGCTGGGGCTTTGCAGAGGTCCTTGAAGGGGGTTCAGAGGAAATGGTGAGATGGGGTATATGAGCACCATCTAATACGCTTTCTCTTTGAGAAGATACAAGATATGAAGCAACTCCTCTTAGCCCTTCTTTTTCCCTCTGTCTCTCCCGCCCGGTCTGTGGGAGCATCTGCTTGAGACTAGAATGGGGTTGGCCTTTCTCTTCTTTTTTTTTTTTTCCCCCAACAAATCAATTTTATTGATACATATTAATAAAGCAAAAAATATCCAAAGTGTACAATCAATATTATTCAGTATAATCAAATAGTTGTGCTTTTTTTTTTTTTTTTTTAAATAAAAGCATACATATCTCAATTAAATGTACTGGATACATGTAAAATTTTTTTTAATCATACAATATGTTATGCAATATATTTGGTTTATCGTAATGCAGTCATACAGTATTCGTCCTTTTGTGTCTGGCTTGATTCACTCAACATAGTGTCCTCCAGGTTTGTCCATGTTGTCATATGCTTTACGACTTCATTTCTTCTCACAGCTGCATAATATTCCATCGTGTGAATAGACCACAATTTGTTTATCCATTCATCTGTTGATGGACACCTGGGTAGTTACCAGCTTTTGGCAATAGTGAATAATATCACTATGAACATTGGTGTGCAGAAGTCTGTTCGTGTCACTGCTGTCAGTTCTGGGTATATACCCAGTAGTAGTATTGCTGGGTCACGTGGCAAATCTATATTCAACTTCTTTAGGAACTGCTAAACAGTCCTCCATAGTGGTTGTACCATTCTGCATTCCCTCCAACACTTGGAGTTCTCTGTCTTTTTAATAGTGGCCATTCTAAAAGGTATGAAATGATATCTCATTGTAGTTTTGATTTGCATTTCCCTAATCATTAGTGATGTTGAGCATTTCTTCATGTGTATTTTGTTTGTTTGTTTGTTTTGTCATTTCTATTTATTCTTTGGAGAAATGTCTATTCAAGTCTTTTGCCCACTTTTTAATTGGGTCGTTTGACTTTTTATTGTTGAGTTGTAGCATCTCTTTATATATCCTGGATATTAAACCCTTATCGGATATGTGATTTCCAAATTTTTTTTCCCCATTGAGTTGGCTGCCTTTTCATCCTTTTGACAAAGTCCTGTGAGGTGCAAAAGTGTTGAATTTTGAGGAGGTCCCATTTATCTATTTTTTCTTTTGTTGTACGTGCTTTGGGTGTAAGGTCCAAGAAACCACCACCTACTACAAGGTCTTGAAGATGTGGTCCCTACATTTTCTTCCAGTAGTAGTATTATGGTCCTGGCTTTTATATTTAGGTCTTTGATCCATTTTGAGTTGATTCTTGTATAGGGGGTAAGATAGGGGTCCTCTTTCATTCTTTTGGTTATAGATTTCCAGTTGTCCCAGCACCATTTGTTGAAAAGACTGTTTTGTCCCATTAACATTAACTTAGTCAAAACCCAGTTGACTGTATAGGTGAGGGTTTATTTCTGGGTTCTCTGTTCTATTCCACTGATCGATGTGTCTATCTTTATGCCAGTACCATGCTGTTTTGACCACTGTAGTTTTGAAATGTTTCAAGGTCAGACAGTGAAATTCCTCCCATGTTGCTCTTCTTTTTTAGAATTTCTTTGGCTATTTGGGTGCACTTACCCCTCCAAATGAATTTGCAATTTGCCTTCTCTAACTCTGTAAAATAAGCTGTTGGGGTTTTGATTGATATTGCATTGAATCTATAAATCAGTTTGGTTAAGATTGACATCTTCACGATATTTATTCTTCCAATCCATGAACACAGACCATCCTTTCATTTGTTTAGGTCTTTTTAAATTTCTTTAAGCATTGTTTTGTAGTTTTCTGCATAGAGGTCCTGTACTGCTTTGGTTAAATTAACTCCTAGGTATTTCTTTTTGTTGCTATTGAAAATGGAATTTTTCCCCTGATTTCCTCTTCAGATTATTTAGTACTAGTGTACAAAAACATTACTGATTTTTGCATGTTGATCTTGTATCCTGCCACTTTGCTGAACTCATTTATTAGCTCAAGTAGCTTTGTTGTGTATACTTCAGGATTTTCTAAGTAAAGGATCATGTCATCTGCAAACACTGAGAGTTTTGCGTCCTCTTTTCCTATTTAGATGCCTTTAATTTTTTTTCTTGTGTAATTGCCCTAGCTAGAACTTCTAGTACAATATTGAATAACAATGGTGACAGTGGGCATCCTTGTCTTATTCCCGATCTTAGAGGGAAAGCTTTCAACCTTTACACATTGAATATGATGTTGGCTGTGGGTCTTTCATATATGCCTTTTATCATATTGAGAAATTTTCCTTCTAGTCTTATCTTTTGTTTTTATCAAAAAAAGGATACTGTATTTGTTGAATGCCTTTTCTGCGTCGATTGAGATTATCTTGTGGTTTTTTCCTTCAATTTGTTAATGTGATGTATTATGTTGGTTGATTTTTTTTTTTTTTTTTTTGCATCTATGTTCATTAGAGAGATTGGTCTGTAATTTTCTTTTCTTGTAGTGTCTTTATCTGGCTTTGGTATTAGGGTGATGTTGACTTCATAGAATGTGTTGGGTAGTTTTCCCTCCTCTTCAATTTTTTGGGAGAATTTAAGCAGGATTGGTGTTAATTCTTTTTGAAATGCTTGGTAGAATTCACCTGTGAAGCCATCTGGTCCTGGACTTTTCTTTGCTGGGAGATTTTTTTATGACAAATTTAATCTCTTTAAATGTGATTGGTTTGTTAAGTTCTTGTATTTCTTGTAGCGTCAGTGTAGGTTGGTTGTGCATTTCTCAGAATTTGTCCATTTCATCTAGGTTGTCTAGTTTGCTGGCATATAGTTTCTCATAATACTCTCTTATGATGTGTTTTATTTCTTTGGAGTTATTTGTAACTTCTCCCCTTTTTTTTTTCTGATTGTATTTATTTGCATCTTCTCTCTTTTTTTCTCTGTTAGTCTAGCTAAGGGTTTGTCAATTTTATTGATCTTCTCGGAGAACCAGCTTTTGGTTTTGTTGATTTTCTCTGTTGTTTTTTTGTTCTCAATTTCATTTATTTCTGCTTTAATCTTTATTATTTCTTTCCTTCTGCTTGGTTTGGGATTGGATTGCTGTTATTTTTTCTAGTTTCTCTAGTTGTTAGTTAAATCTTTGAGTTTAGCTCTTTCTTCTTTTTTAATATAGGCATTTAGGACTATAAATTTCCCTCTCAAGACTGCCTTCACTGTATCCCATACGTTTTGATACATTGTGTTCTCATTTTCATTTGTCTCAATATATTTACTGATTTCACTTGCAATTTCTTTTTTGACCCACTGATTATTTAGGAGTGTGTTGTTTAGCCTCCACACATTTGCACATTTACTTTTTTCTTGTCTATTATTGATTTTCAGTTTCATTCCATTATGATCTGAGAGAGTGTTTTGTATAATTTCAGTCTTTTTATATTTACTGGGAGCTGCATTGTGCCCTAACATGTGGTCTGTCCTGGAGAAAGATCCATGGGCACTTGAGAAGAATGTATAACCCACTGAGTTTGGATGCAGTGTTCTGTATATGTCTGTTAGGTATAACTCGTTTATCATATTGTTCAAGTTCTCTGTTCCCTTGTTCATGTTCTGTCTGGTTGTTCTATCTAATGATGTGAGTGGAGTGTTGAAGTCTGCAACAATTATTATAGAGATGTCTATTTCTCCCTTCAGTTTTCCCAGAGTTTGTCTCATGTATTTTGGGGCACCCTGGTTAGGTGCATAGATATTTATGACTGTTATATCTTCCTTGTGCATTGTCCCTTTTATTAAGACATAGTGGCCTTCTGTATCTCTTACAACTTTTTTGCATTTAAAGTCTGTTTTGTCTGATATTAGTATACCTACCCCTGTTCTTTTCTGATTACTATTTAAGTGGAGTATCTTTTTCTAACCTTTCAATTTCAGCCAATTGTATCCCAGGTCTAAGATGAGTTTCTTGTAAGCAGCATATGGATGGCTCATGTTTTTTTATCCATTCTATCGGCCTGTATCTTTTGATTGGGGAGTTTAATCCATTCACATTCAATGATATTACTGTAAATGCACTATTTACTTCTTCCATTTTATTCCTTGGGTTTCATATGTCATATCTTATTTTTGTCTGTCTTTTTACTCTTTTGGTTATCCTTTCTGCTATTTTTTCTTCTATACTCTCCTCCAAGCCTGTCTCTCCTGTCTTTTTCTTTTAGGTTCTAAGGCTTCCTTTAATATTTCCTGCAAAGGTGAATTCTTTTTTTGCAAACTCTCTTAATTTCTGCTTGTTTGTGAATATTTTATACTCACCTTCATATTTGAAGGACAATTTTGCTGGATAAAGAATTTTCAGCTGGCAGTTTTTCTCTTTCAGTATCCTAATTGTATCATACCACTGTCTTCTCGCCTCCATGGTTTCTGAAGAGAAATCTGCGCTAAGTCTTACTGGACATCCCTTGTACATAATGGTTTGCTTCTCCTTTGCTACTCTGAGAATTTTCTCTTTAACTTTGACATTTGACATTCTGAGTAGTATGTGTCTTGGAGTAGGTCTATTCAGATTTATTCTGATTGGGGTATGGTGTGCTTCTTAGACACTTAAGTTCATTTCTTTTGTGAGAGTTGGGAAATTTTCAGCTATTATTTGCTCTGATATTCTTTCTACCCCATTTCCATACTGGAATTCCCATGACACGTAGGTTGTTGCGTTTTGTGTTGTCATTCAACTCTTCAAGCCCGCTGCTCCATTTTTTCCATTCTTTTCTCTCTCTGCTCTTTTCTCTCCAATTTTAGCTGTTCTTTCTTGCTACTTACTCCTTCTTCTATCATTTCAAGTGTGCTGTTGTGTGCCTCAAATGTGTTGTTTGTTGTTTTTTTTTTTTTAAGGTTTATTTATTTACTTTATCCATTTTAAATCCCCCCTTCCCCATTTGCTATTTTGTGTCCATTCGTTGGGCAATTCTCTGTGTCTGTTTCCTGCCATGTCTTCTCATCCTCCTCCTCCAGTCTTCAGGTTTCGATCCTGGAGACCTCCGATATAGGAGAGAGGTGTTCTGCCACCTGCGCCACCTCGGCTCCTGGTTTTCAGAGCATCTTGTCTTGGCTCTCCCCTGCGTCTCTCTCTTGTTACATCAGCATCTTGCTGCATGGCTCCCGGGGCCTGGCGGCTCACTGGCACACACGGCCGGTGCACCTTCTATATATGTATGTGTGTGTGTGTGTGTGTGTGTGTGTATATATATATTTTTTTTTTTTTTTTTTTTTTACCGGGAGGTCCGGGGGTTCAAACCCAGGTCTCTCCATATGGGAGACGGATGCCCAACCATTTGAGCCACATCTGCCCCCCTCAATGTCTTCTTGATACATTTATCTCTTTGACCATATTGTCTTTCAACTCATTAATTTGATTTTGGAAATTTGTGCACGTCTCGCTGATTCGTTCTCTCAAATTCTGCATCTCTTCTGGGGCTTTGATATATTCCTTTTCTTGGGCCATGTCTTCTCTTTTCTTAATATGGCTTGTAATTTTTTCCTGATATCTAGGCATCTGATTAGGATGTAGTTTACTCAGATGCTCAATTTCTTTCTCTTTTGTAGGGATTTAGTGGCAGGAGGCTGTGTGTTACCACTGCTCTTTGATTCTTGACTTGACCTGGATTGTTAGGATTGTCCTGCTGGTTGCTCGAAACTGGACAGTGGACCCAGTAATTGGTTATAGAGTTGCTTCCTAGAGTCTTGGGGAGGGAGGCTATAGAGGCAGGAAAAAGCCTCTCCTACTTATTCTTAATTTTTTTTCATGCACTTCCTTAGTGTTCCAGCAGATGGCGCTCTTTGGCAGCTCTCAGTTCAATGCCTGGTCAAAGTGTATCTGTTCCAACACAGATGGGATCAATGTGAGAGAGCTTCCTGTCTGGAGACTATGAGCCTTGTAATCAAACTTTCTCTAAGACAGTTCTCTAACCTCTGGCAGCTCCCTCCCTTTTCCTGGGTTGGAAATATTTCCACTCCCCTCTGAGTCCTCAACAATCAGTCCCTGTTAGTAGAGGAAGAGATTGGGAGGGTAGTATATCTTTAGCCCCTTGCAGGCTCCTAGGCAAACAATGGTGCAGCCCCACCCAGTCTGGAAGGGCTCCTGGGACACTGCAGACCAAATTTGTGAGTCAAAAGCTGAGTCAGCCTTAGGCTGTGTCCCTCTCTCTCCCCTTTCATGGGGTGGTAGATCCCTGGAGCTCCCTTTGTCTGTAGTTGGAGGCCCACAGGCCTGAGAATTCTAAAGTTGTCTTTAGTGTGGCGGATGGTGCCAGCAGCAGCAGCTGGTTTCAACTCATAGTTCTGTTGTCTGGATTTGCCTCCTTTGTCCCTCCCTCCTCTGGGTGCTGTCCAGCCTTCACCTGGTGTCCTAAACACTAGAAAATCTTTTTCTGCGCTATTTTATTCTGTTCTCTAGGTATTTTTCTGGAGAAGAGAGTCCCATGTCTTACTAGTCCGCCATCTTCATGGAAGTCCCCTTTCCCTTCTGTTTTGTTGCTCATGATCTTCCTGCTTGGCATGGGCCCAGCAGCCCTACCCACCGGCCCCACCGGCCCCAGGCAGCAGCTTAGGAGCAGTGGGCAATTGATAGCAGCTCCAAATAGCATAAGAAGAAAACAAATTGCCTGAATGGTGTTTACCCTGAGTGGCAGGGCAGTGACAGGAGTCTCAAGGCTTTCTTCCTTGGGCACTGTGGCAGGAAGTCCACGGGGGGAGTAGCTGCACTGACAGCCATAGCAGCAGCCAACCTGTCCCTATCAGAAGAGCCTTGAAGAGGCAGCTAGGCTTGTGCAATGCTCAGGCCCACTGCCCTGCTTCCAGAAGCAGAGACTCTTTTAAAAGCCTACTTGTGGCTTCTGGGACATCTTAGCCAGAGATACTGAGCATCTTCATTTCCTCTCTCCATTTCAGAATAGGCCTTCCTTAGTGAGCAATCCCCACACAGAACAGAGCAGGTATCAGTGGAATTCTGCTTCGCTCAACAAAATTGGGAGATGGAACAGGGCGAATGAGGCCACTCTGGCCCCATTTGGGGGAACACAGGACAGCTACTCCCAGCTGGAGAATGGGGCAAGTTAGCCTGAGCAGAGAGTAGTGCTGAGGGGCCACCCACTAGCTTCTGGGACCTCATTAAGCCGAATTGTATTGGGGACATTGGGTTGAAATGGGAGAGAGAGACATAATTGAGATGAATGGGACCCTGGCTCCTGTGTCTCCCTCCAGTGACTTTGAAAACTTTCAGAAACTGATCACAAGGCCCAAAAGAGCGTCAAGAGCACATGTTGTAGGCAGTGAGTAAGATGGAGAGGAAGAAGTATGTGGTCCTAGTGGGAACAAGCCAGGGGCTCACCATGCCCAGGGTGCCCCACCCACTGCTCCCAGCTGCTCTCTGGGCAAAGACAGCAGGGGCCTGCTGCCATGTGAGGAGGAGGAGTGGTAGGATGGGTGTTGGCTCTCGGGACAACCGCAGCTCTGCACTGCAAGTTTGGGAGAGTTTATGGCACATTCGAGCTTTGCTCTAACAGTATAAGAGATGCCATATTTTAACTGTCATTAGCAAGAAAAATCAGCAGCAAGGAAGCCTAACTTCAAACTACAGAAGAGGGCAGGAGCTAGGGTCATTAACCAGGCTGATTCTGGCCTCTGGCGTGCTGCAGTTATCCTAATTTCATGTGTACATTTGCAAACCTTATGATGGGTGGCTTTTACCCATGGGCTTTTCTTTGCATTACTGAGAGGCCAGAAAGATCACAGGCCCTCCAGGTTACACCAGACAAAGAATCCTATTTTCCTACAAGAGAGTGAAAACACAACAGCCCTCACCCCCTGGCACTGGTTGAGCTCAAAGACCAGTTTCAAGGGCTCAGCATCATCTCAAAGGATATTTTATTTTCCCTGCTGTGTTACAATATTTTTGAATCAGAGTTTGGGAACATGTGTCAGACACAGGCAAGGTCCTCCACAATGCCCAGATCTCCTCTTTACTGAAACTAATTGCAGCTCCTTGGTGAGGTGAGAGGAAAGGACTGAGCACTTTTTCTCACTGTGTCCTGTCCAGAGGTGGAGATCAACAGGGCTGTTGCCAGCCTACGGCAGTCCCTTTTCATGAATCAGAAAAAGGTACCTTCTCTGGGCATCACACACATCATACGCCGTGCATGGCTCAGTGAGGACAATGCTGCCCCTTGGTCTGAGACACCAACCCATGCCAGGGTAGTGGGTAAGTAAAGGGCAGGACTTCAGAGGAGATAGAACCTTCTTAGCCAAGCTGATGATAAGCGAAATATGAAGAGGAAAGGCAGGAGAGTGAGAGGGTTCCCCTCTGGTGATAGTGCTCCTTCACCCTCTCGGCTGTGCTTTCCCCATGGCTAATCTCACATTGGTGGGGGAGGAGTGGGCAGTCTAAGTGTTTATGTTGAAATGGTTTGCTGTTTGATATATTTAGTTACACAAATCGCCTGATCCCTAGCTGCAAGTGTAGAATTTTAAATGTTCTCTTTAGTGCCTTTTTCTGGCCTGCAACAGGGATAGGCATCTGTATCCCTTTTTCCTAAAGACCAGGTGATGGTGGAAGAGAAGTAGGAACACCCGTCCCATTTCCCCCAGTTTAGGACACTCCTGCTTTATCCTGAAGCTTTTGAGTGTCACTCGTGGCCATAGCCCAGTTTTAAGAAATCTGAGGTGACAAAGCCAGGGATTGGCTTCCCAATCCAAACCCCAGATTCCCTCAAGCCACTCAACAGCAATTGCCTTTCCTTTAACGTTTCCACATCCTCTAGCAGGGCCTGAGACCCCCAGTATCCCAGTTCAAGGCTTTCTCGGCCATTGTCCTCATTGTTCCCTCAGGTCCCTGTGGCCTGACCAGCACCACCTAACCCCTTGCTTGACCACTAGACAGTGGTCTGGTTTCAGGCTTGATGGCGTCTCTGCCCTCACCCAGCCTCTACTCAGTCTTGTTAGCTCCTCTCCTGTCCTCAAAGCTCTTCCTCTAGCCATGTCATGTCTGCTTTGCTCTTCACCCCTTCCTTTCTGAGGGATTGATGGCCAGGAGGTAGTAAATTTGTAAGAGACCAGAGGGAGGCATACACAGCTGCTGCCTACGCTCATGCCCGATAAATAGAGACATTCATCCTCGCCCAAGTTATATCCAGTACAGGTAAAGCCAAATGCCAAACCACCGCTTCTGCTCACAATACCTGGACTGCTTCTGAGTCATCCTTGCTGGCTGCACTGGTGAAGGGGTTCAGCCCCTCTGGGTCCTGTTAGCAGGCATGCTGTGGGTCAGCCCTCTCACCTGAGAGAGGCTCTCAGGACAGTCCTTTTCCAGTCTCTGGTGCCACTGGATTTTCCCAAAAACAGTTTTCTGTCTCAGGAACTTTCCTTCTCCTAGTTTACTGCTGGGCATCTGAGGAAGCTAGAACCTTTTACCTTTCGTCATCTATTTAATGAATGCCTACCATGAGCAATTAATAAGGTACCATTAATAAATACTCATTGTAATACTGCTATAGTGGTATGAACTAAATCTGGTGTCATTTATGAGAAATTCCACCTGTGCAGATTCTTGATGACTGGGTGGGGTAGGAGTGTGTAGGTGAAGTGGTAGGAGAAAGCGTTGCAGCCAGAGGGGTGGCGCATGCAGAGGCTTGGAGCAGTGCAGCCTGTGTGTAGAACAGCAGTGGTTTGGCCTGACTAGAGGAAATGAACAAGGGCCAGAATGGTAAAAGTTGAGACCAGGTAAGAGCCAATTATGAGGCACTCATACTCTACTGTGCTGAGGAATTTGAACTTGAGGATTTCAATAGCAGGGTAAAGTGATCAGATTTGGATTTGGGGGGCAAGTTACAACATTTATTGATGTTACTAGATGCTAGGCTTGAAGTGTTTTTACATTGAATCAATTCACTGAATCTTCACAAAAGCACTTTGAGGTACACACCATTATTAGGTCCATTTGACAAATAGGAAAACCTAGACCCGGAGAGGTTAAATACCTCACCCGAGGTCACATAGCTCACAAATAGTCGAGCAAGATTTGGACCCAGCTAATCTGGCTCCAGAGCCTGCACCCACCCCTGCACCACACTGCCCATGATAGGCCACACTGGGCAGGATTGCAGAGTTGCCATGAGGCAGACCTGGTGGCCGGGATGCCAGTGAGGAGAGTAGGCCTGGCTGCTGAACTCAGGGAGGGCAGCAAGGATACGGAAGAGGGGAAGAATTCCAGAGACATTCATGAAATAGAACCAGTGTGACTTGGAGATTCATTGTGAATATAAAAGGAGTCAAAGATGATTCCTGGGGGACGGATGTGGCTCAAATGGTTGAGCATCCGTCTCCCATATGGAGGGACCTGGGTTCGAACCCAGGACCTCCCGGTAAAAAAAAAAAAAAAAAAGATGATTCCTAAGCTTCTCCTGCTACCGATCAGGATACGAGATGGAGGTAAGAGAGCAAGATTTATAGAGAAGGAAATAGATTCAGGACTGAACTCGTTACATTTCAGATTTATCTGGTGGAATTGAACTCTGAAGAGAGGGCTGAACTTGAGGTTTAAGTTTTGGTGTCATGTAATTCAGATGGTGGTAAAATTCAGGAGAGGAAAAGATTGCCCTGGAAGAGTCTACAACTTAAAATGTCATCCTGAGGAATATCTATGTTAAAGGGCTATGTTTGTTGAGGAAGAAGTCACAATTGAGTCCAAGGAAGAGCAGGGAGAATTCAAAATTAGGATTCACAGGGACTTAGAAAAAGAGTTCCAAAGAGGAAAGGGGTGCTTAGCTTTGTCAAACCATTTGAAAGGTCAAAAATGGTGAAATCTAAGGAAGAATCATTAAAATTGGCAATTAAGAAGTCTTTAGTGACCTTTGAAATAGTAGTTACATTGATATATTGGCAGTGGTAACCAGCTGCATTGGATGGGGAGTTGAGCAAGGGCAGAATATTCTTTTCATAAAAAGAAAGAGGTAGACTTGATGGGATGTGAGGTCAAAGCCAGGTTTTTCCAAGATGGGCAAGATATTTGTTGGTGAGGAGGTAGATGCTGTTGGGGAAGGAAATTGGAAAGGTGATGATAGAAAAGAAGCTATCTGATGGAGATAGGGTCCAAAGGAAGCAGAAGATGTGATCTAGAGCCAGGTTTATTTCTTTTTCTGCCACATGGAAGTGAAAGAAGTAATTATGGATGCCAATATAAAGGCAAAGGAAAGAACAGTGTGGGTCCCATAAAAACCCACAGGGTCCAGGTAAAGAAGCCTAAAGGTTGAGTTCAGCAAAACAAAGGGCATAGGGCAAGGTCTGCACCTATCACCAGAACAGGCCTTGGGATCAGTTATGCTGGTGCAGGTACCTGCAGAGGGAAACTGACATTTGAACTGAACCAACTTGGACAATACCTGGTTCCTCCTAGACCAGGTCAGAGATTTGAGAGCCTCATGCAATTACTCCATTAGGCATGCACAAACTGATTTCCTTCTCACTCCTAGCCGGTTCCCAGCCCTGAAGTAAGAGGGGTACTCTGGCTGGGCTTGGGAGAACACCTCTGGGCCTGACCGCTGGCCCAAACCAAGGGTTGGGATAAAAAATATTTCTTTGGAGCCACCTGATGAAAAGCAGTCTTCAGTCCTCATTTTGGCTAGGATTGCTTTTTTCCACATGGCCAGGGAGCATGCTGAAGTGCTGGGTCATTCGGGTGTGTCCAGCTTTCATAAGGAATTCCAAAGCCTGCCTCAGGCTCAAGGACCCTTTGGGAAAGAAGGCCAACCACTGTTGTGCCCTAGCCGGGGCTAGGGACAGAACAAGGTCTCCCCGATTCAGCCACATTCCTTGTATGAACCTCAGGAAAAAGAGGGTTGATCTCCCTGTGGCCTCCAGCCCCAGCCCCATGTTTTCCTGGGAAGATGAACAGTCTGCTTTCCTTATTGTCTGCACCAAAGGAACAGATTGTGTCAGTTTGTAAACTGTGTTACCGCATGCAAAGGCCTGGAGTCAGCAGGTTTGCATTTCCTGGCAGGCTCAGATGGTGCTGATGGCCTTGGCTGCTGCCTCTCTGCCTCAGGCAGGACCAGGAGCTCCTCCATCATCCCACCCCTCTTCCCTGAGGCAGGGAAACAGCATCCAAGGAGAGAAAGAAAGAAATCCTAAGCTTCTAGCAGAGCCATCCTGCTCACTGTAAAAGCCTTCCCTCTCAATTTCCAGGAGCTTCTCGGCCCCTCTTGCCACTGTGCCAACCTGGGCCTGACTTCCAGGCATTCCTAGGACTTTGACTTGGTCCAGAGAACAGATCTCCGGAAGGGGATTTTCTGGAGAGGCAGCCAGCCATATAGGTTGGGCTTGAAAGAGTCATCGTGGAGGAACTGGGGGAGCCATCACCACCCCTCCCCTCAGGGCTGACAATAATGAGACCCAGACTGGCATTTCATGGGTACTGCCTCTCTGGGTTCGGAAACATTGCTTTATTAATGACATTGTGTTAATGTGCATCGTCTCTGAAAGAAGCCTGCGTGTGGCTGGGAGTGGAGGGGACCGGTTGGCTGTGTTAAGCTGCTGCCATATTAAGGTGACGTTTCTCTTCAAGTTAGCAGCTCCAGCTGCGGCAGCAAGCAATGCAGCTCCGTGGCGCGGTTCCTTTCACATAGTTAGACAGTAGCCTCATTTGCGCTCTGGTTGCTCTGGATCACTACTTGTATTCCCGCAAAAAGGTGTGGCTGGGATGAGTGGATTGGGAAGATGCTGGAGTGCCTTGAGCCCAGCATTTTGTTCAGGTCATTTCTCTCCATTTCCCACCTTCTCCTCGCTGGAGGTTCTCCCACAGGGCTGGAGAATTAGCTCACGGGGCCTCAGAGTCAGGGCTTCCCCACTCTCCCATATAACCCATTACCTTTCTTCTCTCTCATCCATTCCCAGTTGACTGTCTTCCATTCATACTGGTACATAACCCCCCTCCCCAATCACATAAAATAGAGTAAAGAACCCTAGAAACCTGGTTCATTTCTGATTTTACAGATGAAGAAACTGAGCCCAGAGGGAGCTATGCTGTACCCGTCCATAGGAGGCAGAGTTGGCCCCTGGATCTCAGTCCTAGGTCAGGGCTTCATCTCTACTCCTCGATGCCTTCTCCCCATCCGAGCTTCATTTCTGTCTTGTTCCCCAGTTGTAGGCTTCTTGCTGTGCTTGTTGCTGATGGCTTCAAGAGTATTTAAAGCAGGAATATGGCCAGACACCGTGTGGGCAGGATGGCGACTTCTGTCTGTGAACCCTGTCGTGGGGCCCTGACAGGTCCCCAGAGGCAGCCCTGGTCTCTCCTGCTCTGCCATCTGGAGGAACTTGCAGCCACCATCCCTGCTCTTGTACAGGAAGTCTTCCTTTCCAGATGCCCCAGGCTGGGGTGTGCAGTGCTGCTGCTTCCGATCTGGGAATTGGCCTATCCTGCCTGAGGCAGTCCATGTCCCCAGGGAGGGCTGTTTACCTGGCACTCCACAGCCTCCACCTATGAGGCTCAGGCTCAGTAATTGCCTGTGCTGCCTCAGGCACTGTGTGTAGCCAATGTCAGTGCACTTGGGGAAGATAGTGCCTCTTCTCCATCTCCCCACAGCCCCACACATACATGCACACTGCCAGTAAATCCCCTTGCACGGAATACTTCCCTTGGCTGACCTGAGTCGTCACATACAGCATGCAGCTCTCCTGGTCTACATTTTTTATTCTTTTGCCAGCAGTGCCCTGGCGGCTTCATTTAAGCCAGCCTTTCAGTGGTTAGCCTCCAGTGGAAGACCCCTCACCCCCACCCAACCCCACCAGAGAAGGCTTCTGGAAGGAGATCTGTGTGATGTCTTTTAGCCTCGCCCTTTATTCTGAGCTACAAGGCATCCAGCTTGATTCTGGGACCAGAAGAGTTAGGACACAGACAGCTAACTGAACCCCGCAGAGAACCAGAAGCCCCTCGGTGGTGTGATAGGTGAGGTTTAAATCCCCCCAGCATAGGGAAGCGGCTGTGGCTCAATCAGTAGGGCTCCCGTTTACCATATGGGAGGCCCCCGGTTCGGTTCCCCGGGCCTCCTGGTGAAGGCAGAGCCCGCCCGCACGGCGTGGTTGGCTGACCCGGCGAGCACGGGCAGCAAGGGGGGGATAAATGAATAAATAAATAAAATCTTTAAAAAAAAAAAAAAAAAAAAATCCCCCCAGCATACACACACTCACAGCAAGTTACATTTTACAAAAGGTTTCAGAATCTGAAGGTTCATGGGGGGGTGGGGCAGGACAAGCTGAGAGGGAATAGTTTTATTTATATATAAAAACACCAGCCCTTGCCAAGCACTCACTGCTCTTCCTACACACCCCCTCAGCTAATCCCAAGTGCGCTGCCTGCTTGATTGAAGTAGTTGCTGTTTTAAGGAGCTGGACAGAAGCCAGACAAGAGGAAGAAGGGAGACAGTTGGGGGGTAGGGACAGGGACTGAGTATACCAGGCCCTCGTGTTGCTGAGAAAAGAGCCACAGAGATTGAAAAAAATACATGATCATGACCAAGGTTTCATGGAATAGCCAAGACCTGGTTTTATACATGGCTCCAGTCTTCTCTCCCGTATCTTAAGCCAACATAAGGTTGTATCAGGCATGCCTCCTAGGAAAGGTTCCAGATGTCTGAAAAAACACATTTGCTAATAAAACATTTCTTCCCTCCAGGGGGAAAAATGCATTGTCACCTCCTTCCCTCCCTCTTCTTTAGTTCCTCACTATGGGGGAGCTGGAGCTTGCTCCAGTTCCCATCTTTACCCACCCACCCCCATTCCTCCTCTCCCACCCCTCTGCTCAGGATGGTGAGTCCACAGCCCGGCTGGGTGGGCACTGAGCTATTGAGCCTTGCCTAAGCATGGGGAGCTCTTCCTCAGTAATTAGAAGACATGCAAATTAACAACCTGTGCCGTTTGTATTAATTTGGTAAATAAGCCAGAACAATTTCATTAGTGGCACATTAATGTGCTTGGGAGCAGGAGGACGTATCCCGCTGTGAGGCAGCAGGGCCCACAGACAGGCCAGGTCCAAGGTGGCTAGCTGTGTTCTGCATGGCAAGGCTAGCTGGGCAGCAGCCCCCCTCTGAGGTGGGGAAGGACCCCCATGCTGAGCAGAAAGGCATCTGTCTGTATGTGGGTGGGGGTAGGGTCGGTCATACACGTTAGCTCTTCCTGTCAGTCTGCTCTTGCCTTCCCACACCTATATCCAGCGTGAGGACCCCAAGCAGTAAGAAACCCAAAGCTTTTTGGGGAGGGGATACATGAAGGGGCTCATTTCACAGGGATTGGTCTTTCTGATGAGATGACTTCAGCACACAGCCCAGCTGAGCAGGACAACTGCTGACAATGTAACCAGTCCCACGAGTCTCCTTTCAGTGGGCATTTATTGAAGGGAAGAGGAAGCAGTTTTGCATTACCTCATTGAATACACAAAGCCTTCAGGGAGGCAGTGGTCCCCTCATTCTACAGTGAAACAAGCAGCCTAGCACAAGTAATGCGACCTGCCCAAAACGTCACGGCTAGACCAGGCCTCGACCCCAAGTTTGTCTGACTCCAAAATCCATGCTTTTTCTACCCCATTGTGGCCCAGTCAGCATGCCCAGGTCTGGAGAAGATTCAGCGTATAGACAGGCTTCATTCCCCATGTTGCTGACAGTCTAGTTGAAGAAGGAAGACATTTGGAAATGAAATAACTGTGCCTACATAACTGATGGTGACGATGATGAACTCTTCTAAGTGCTTAACATATATTTCTATTAGCTCATTTAATCCTGATAACAAATCCTTTGAGGTAGGTACTACTGCAATCCCAGTTTTACAGAAGACTAAACAGGCACAGAGAAGTTGTGACTCACCCAAAGTTCGTGCAGGCAGTAGGTGAAGGAACTCAGGCAGTCTGGTTCCAAAGTCATTGCTCTTAGCCGCTATGCAGTATTCTGCCCCCTAAATGCCCTGCATGGCAGGTGTGTGGAGGGTGGCTCACTGTGGGATGAGGGTCAGGGACACCTTCACAGAAGAGGTGGATTGAAGCTGGGGAGAGCTCTGCTCACAGGAACTAGTCTAGCCCCCATGTTTAAAGACCACAGAATCCACACCTGCTCTGCCAGTATCAAGAACAAAGGGCAAGAGAGGCCAGCAGACCAGCAGGGCACACAGTGAGGTGGCACTGCAGTGTCCTTCAGTACCTGAGATCAGGCCCAACCTTTGGGCTTCTAGACTGCCTGCTTTTGTGCTTAAGAGCACAGGAACCATCAGCCCTCTTAGGCAGTATTCCCCTCCCCCAGAGCCGGCTGGCTGCCCAGGTTTCAGCTTCAGTAGGCACATTGAAGACAGCAGGAATGAGGAGAGCCACCATCCGTCCCTTTCTGAGGCTGCTTGTGTACATGCATACACACCTTCTGTGGTACCCTCAAGGCCATGTCAGCCCACACATATACACACACAAGTGCTCGCACACGTGGGAAGCCCGCTCCCAGCCATCATCTGGCAGCCCGTGGTAGCCACCCCACGCCTGAACTCCCTGACCAAACATGCCATCGAAGGAGGCCTCCCAAGGACACTGTTGATTGCTTCCCTGGAAAACTCCCAAGATGGGGAGGAAATAAGAAGCAATATTGGATAGCCCTTTGCAATTTACACAACATTCCAGATAGAGTAGCTCATCTGATGTTTGCAAAGGCAAGTTGGACAAGAGGCGGTTTCTTATGTATTTGACAGGAATGAGCCTTTCCCTTAAGTCTATCTTCAGTCCAAGGTAACGTGTAGGAAAGATATATAAATTAAGGGAAAATATCAGAAAAATTAGATTCTTAAAGTTGAACAGAGAAATAGAGCTTTATATAAACATGGATCCCCATAATGTTATAGTTAAGCCACAAATTCCTGGGAGTTAACATAAAAGAGAAACAGATTTGGCTTTAATAAACTTGTTTTAGGGGAAACACAGTTTCTTAGCCAAAGCACTTTATCTTTGACACTGCTGTGGAACTCATTGCTTTTACCTTGTATTGTGGCTCTTTGTATATATGTCTCTCATCTTACCTTCCATATCCTCTGGCACGTCCATCTCTGTGACCCCCGTGGTGCCTCATATATACCAGGTGTTCGGTTGACACCATTCCAGGCAAGAAGTGTGAACACACATACCCACCCGCAGCTTAACCCTTTGCTTTCTTCTCCCATAACTCTGCTAGAGTGAAAAAAGAATTAAGACCTTCATCTTCAAACTGAAGTCCATGTACGCCGGGTCTGTCCACAAGGATAGACACAGCGTGGGGGTTGGCTTAGAGAGGCCAGAAGCCAGAAGCCTCGGCGCAGCAGGAACAGAACAGGCGCCCAGCCCCAGCCCTCCACGGAGCCCAGCCCATCTTCCCCTGAGTGCCTTTGTTTGATTGAGAAATTACTGTAGTGGCAGCCACGTAATAAAAGGGGAAGCAGAGACCCACAGGTGACAGCTTTATCTCCCTGTACAACTGGGATGGATCCCATGGCAGCTCAGTGCCCAAGGCCAGAGGTTTTTTCCCTCTGTGGCTGGTCGGGCCCGACTTGTCAAGCCCAAGTTGGTTGCAGGCATGGAGAGGTTGGTAAGTGTGAAGTCAGTCCTCCCCTGCCAAGGAGTGGCTGGGCTGCTGCCTGGCAGTGTTGATGCCGAGACGTGGTTGCATGACTCTGGGTTCTCCCTTTAAGGTGAGCTCTTGAGAGGGTCGAGCATTTAGCTTTTGGCCTTAGAGCAAGGTGTGAATTTGGGGTTTACCCTGTGCAATGGGGTCTGAGAGTAGGAATCTTACAGGATGAGAGGGCTTGCACCTGCCTGGTTGCTTCTGCAGCCCATCTCTGAGATGTCCTGCATTAACCCCAGCAATCTGATGCCAACAGGGAGGGACCATTGAGCTCCTTGCCCCAGCCACACTGGCCCACCACAGCCTGCCTGAGGGCTTCCTGGGCCAGGGGGCGACCCTGGTCCCAACAGTGCAGACCTCCTCATTTTTAGGGAAAGGATACTTGAAGGGGAAAACTGGCATGGGCCTGGGTGTTGGCCTGGGAACTGTACCAGCTTCATTTGCTTTCCACTGGGGCATGAGGAGGCATCTCATGAGCCCTGAAACATGTGGAGCTCAGTAGTTTGGTGGGAGCTGACCTCGGCAACCCCACACAGCCTCTTGCCTCAGGAGCCCTCAAACACTGTTTTTCCTACTGCTTCCCCAGAATTCCTCTGGGATCTGCTGCTGCTTGTCTGAGCGTGGTTGCTAAAGCTTAGCAAATGGAGAAGAGTAAGAGATGCTCTTCCCATGTATCATGTGCCCATCCCCTGTTCTCATCTGGCCTCCACAAACCTGATAACTTCTTCCTCCATCCTTAGCCCTCCTGCTGGTAGGGGGTGCTAGGTCCTCCAGTGTCTGAGCTTTTCCTTGTGCTCCAGGGCCCTGGGCATTTGCAGGGTGGCCCAAAGCTCTTCAGGAAGTCCGTCACTCACCTCGATGAACTGTTGTCTTACTAGCTGGTGAGCTCTTTGGGCACCTGCTTTTATCAGAGGTATTGATATCTGAACTCTATTTTGTCCACCTGCCCTTCTCTCTGACAAATGCAGGTCCTCCGGTGAGTTAATTAGAGAAAGAAAAACATGTTTAAACCTGTATAGGTACTAGATGCTGGTTCTTCTTGCTTCTGCCCCACAGCACTGTGGTGCTGGTATTGGGGAGGCCTAGCCCAGCGGAGGGCCAGGGAGAACCCGGGGTCCCACTTCCACCAGGCTCTCCCTGTGAGACACCAGGTCGCACAGGCCTGGATCATGGAAGGAGCTATCATTGGCCCAGTGGGAGGCAAGGAAGGGGCTCAGAGGTCTGTCTGGGGCAAGAAAGGACTCTTCCTGAGACAGAAGGCTGTGGAAAAGGGGGAGAGGATGGAGGAAGGTCTTCTCTGCCCCCAGCTAGGATGCAGTGTAGAAAGATAGCAGACTGGAAACCAGGAAATCTGAGTTCTGCTCCCAGCTCTGCCCCTTACTAGCTGCACTTCCCTTCCCTGGGCCTCAGTTTCCCCATCTACAAAATAAGCAAGGTGGTCTGGATCTTTTTCCTAACTTTGCTACAATCTGTATATTCCCCGCTGGACCACCCCAACTTCTGGTACTGTTGAACTTGGATTTCCACTTGAAAGATTAACTATGGGTCTCAAGTAGGAAGAGGATGTTTAGGGTTGGGAGGAACCCTCCCAGCCTCTCTGGCCCTGCCTCTTCTTTTCCTTCCTGCCACCCTTCTCTCTGCACACCCAAGTCACCTCTATCCACTTCTGGGGTGCCATGTCACCCAGCATGTCCCTGTTTTGTCAGTGCTTTACCAGGTGGACAGGCTGCTCCCCTCCCCACCCTCATCCCCTCTAACCCTCTGCCCTAGGCTGCTACCTGCCACTGGCTTACTCCAGGCTTCAGTGAATTCCCAGGTATTTAGACAATCATTTTATTACTTAATCAAGCTTGAAGCTGTTTAATACAAGTTTTTACATTTGGCAGCAAAGGCTTTTATAGCCCCCTTTAGCAAGGAAAGAAACAGGAGAGAATCAAAGAAAAAATTTATCCTGGGACATAGACTTGATGGGATGGGAACACAAGGGCGGTGGGCACATCAGTGAGGCTGCCCCCTTGGAGGAGTAGGGTCAATCTAGGGCCCTGGGTCTTGGAGATGAGGCCCCTAGTGGAGTCCTGCAGGGATCCCTGAGGGTTCTTGGGTACAGCCCACAGCACAAGGCCCCCAGGGCTGGCCTTATGGAAGTGACCACAGCCTTCCCTTGCTCCTTCTCAGGGGTAGCCCTCCTGCTGGATTTGCCCCGTAACTGCCCCTGTGTGTCAGTGCAGTTCCTGCCTGGGTCTCTGCCTAACCTGTCCTCCTCCCTCCTCACCTGCTTTCATTTGTAACCACTTTAATTACCTTTGTTAAACACTAATTCATTCAGCTCTTGGAGAAGGACAGTCTTCCTTCTCCCCAGGGATTGCTTTGCTCCCTAAGGCCCCCCCTATCTTCCTAGCACAGAGCTGAAGGTGGATGCCGAAGAAGAGTGGGATGTACCCAAAGCTCACTCTGATTTTTTATTGCACTCCTCACTCCCAGCCATGTGCACACACACATGCACACGCACACACCCAGCATGGACTTCCTCATGTAAGCTAAGGAGAGTTAGGTTTACCCCAGTAGCTCTCTGCTAGAAGGAAGGGAAGGGGACTTGGGGGAAAGGGGAGTTTTGAGGTTGCTTCATCAGTGACATATCTATCAAGGATGGTTCTGGGATGTGAGAAGCTAAAAAGCTTAGATCCAACATTCGGAACAGAAGTGAGGGGCTCTAAGACGGGTTTAATAGTGCAGGAGCTACAACAGGCTCCTGCTGTTCTGCTTAAGACATCCCTTCCCTAGTTCCAGTTGCTCCTGTCGTGTGGAATGCCTCAGAGCCTCTGCCCCCCGCAAACACAGCCGCTTCACACCCAGGACGGGGCCCCTGCAGGTTGATGCCCCTCTCTTTGTTCCCCAGGTAGAGGTGGAGGTGGAGAGCATGGACAAGGCCGGCAACTTCATCGGCTGGCTGCACATCGATGGCGCAAACCTGTCCGTCTTGCTGGTGGAGCACGCACTCTCCAAGGTCCACTTCACCGCCGAGCGTAGCTCCTACTACAAGTCCCTGCTGTCTGCCGAGGAGGCCGCCAAGCAGAAGAAAGAGAAGGTACATGTGGGGAAGCACACCGACGGTGGAGGGGATTCAGGGCCGCTCTCCCAGCTCTCACCTTCCTCCCCCTCCCCATCTCTCCCCTCACACTAGCACTGCTGCCTCCATGGAACAGACCAGCCATTCTAGTCTACCCACTAGACAGACCAGTGTTAGTCTCAGACCCCAGACCAGGAAATATATGTAGCCAAGGAAGTGGCTGCCAGTTTAGGCCCCATTGGTCATAAGCCTGGTACAGAACTGAGGTGAGCACAGGCTTCCAACCTGGAAGGTCACCAGCTGTCCCCAGACTTGCTCCCAGCACCTATCGGGCCCGTTCTGGGGGACCCGGAGCAAAAAGCTGTCTGGAAGGTGACTTTGGAGCAATGAGAAAGGTGAGGTGAGGAGGGTGCTGGGGAGTCTCTCTTTCCCCAGCCCTGACCCTTCCATTGGTGAAACTGAATTTCCTTCATATCGCCCTGCAAGGAAACCCATTTTGGAAGCTGCCCCAGGAGATTCATAAAGCTGTTAGAACAGCAGATTTACAGCCCATCAGTCTCTGCAGACACTGCATTGAGGAGACAAGGGGGGTGGGTCAGAAAGCAGCTTTTGGAAACAAATTGACGATTAAGGAACCCAGTGGTTCAGTGGTGGGAGCCAGCATCGGCACCCCCGCACTCAGCCTGTCGTCGCTGACTTACAGCCCGGCCCTGATAATGGGGATAAATCAGCTGGCCACCAATTTGTCAAGGCTTCTCTGAGCTTGAGGAGGATTTTGTGGGACAACCATGCCGAGCCATAAATTTGTGCCAGGAATAAACGTTTCCATCCCCATGGGGCAGCCATCTGGCTCACAACTTGCCTCCCAGAGCCAAGGCCCAGACACCTGCCAAAAGGAGTGGGGGTCTCTGGGGCCTGGAGAGGGCCTTGTTCTTCTCCAGCTCTCTCCCCCGGAGCAGCCACCTCCTCACTCATTCCTCACTCCTCCTGCTGCACCTCCTTCCAAGAGGGGATGCCTCACTTCCCCCAGGAGCCACCCTCCTGGATCTCTCTGCATCCTCCCTTCCCATCCCCTGGGGAATGGAGCAGGCAACAAACCCTTTGATGGTGGGAGAAGAACAGAGGTGGAAGGACTTGGAGAGGTAGCCCAAAAGGCCAGGGCAGGTGAAAGGGACTGTCACTGCCCTGGAGGATCCAGCACCACAAGCCCTCCAAGGAGGCTTCCACTTTGCTCATTATACTTTCTGCTCACATTAAACCCTGTCTTCCTAGAGTGATGGGGGAAGCAGGCAGCCTTGGCTCCTACAAGAAAGGAATTACTTGGCTTCATCATGGATTTCCTATTGGTGATAGCTTAGCTTAAGACTGCCACCTCCATGTGCTCTGCCTGCTGCAGAGAGATGGAGTAGAGGTAACGCTGGGGCCTCGTGTGCAAAGGGCTGAACCTTCACGGGAGAGCTAGTGGAGGGGCGTCAATTTGGCAAGCATCAGCTTTGAAGGCCCAGATTCTGAAAGCATCTTTGTCTCCTGGCCCTGCTCCCCACCTACTCAGAAAGTGAGCCTAGAAGGCTGCTCTTCGCATCTGAGCAATCCTCCTTCCAAAGGGACCCAGGATAGGGCAGGGAGGAGAGTCCAGCCTGAGATGAAGGGTGGGTCCCTTGCTAGGTGCTGAACTGGGCATCATCATTTCCTGCACACTGGATTTGTCTGAAAGAGCCCAAGTTATCACTCACTGGTGCCACGTGATAATGCTGAGGAGTAATTACCAGTGATTAATTTCTTATGTGGGCTGTGTGTTTTTATTCCAGTCGAATTAAAATGCAGCTCACAATCCTTAGTGCCGGGGCCTGCCCACCTCTGGATCCCCCTCCTCTACATGCCTGTCCTCCTCAAGGATCCTGGGAGAGCCTTGGGTGGTTTTCTTCTTCCTCTGAGGCCGATTCCCAGGAACAGCATTGGCAGAGCTTTGCAGCAGCCCTCAGAGTTGACTGGACTTGGGTGAGAGGATTTAGTGGTCAGTGGGGGCTGGTAAATTGAGTATCTGAGGTATACCCAGAATCCCCAGCCTTGACCCACTTGTGAACCATGAGGACTACCTTAGGACTGCCCTTAACTATGGAGAGACAGGGCCATCTGGGGTTAAGGTTGTGGTGGGGACAGGACAGTGAGTGTTCAGACCTGCAGGCTAACCAAGAAAAGCTAATACTGAGATTATGTGAGGCCAGGAGCGTGCAGGAGTCCTTGGGGGGTATGTGTGCCTGCATTGGTGAGGGTCTGTCTGGGGAAGCCTGACAATGCTGGTTTCCCAGCTACAAGGACTTAGCTGCCGTCTTGCTGGGCTCAGTTCCTCCCGTGCCCTGCAGACTCCTCAGCAAAGAGGCAGGTAGGACCCTCCCTTCATCTGCAGCAGACAGATGGAGGGTAAACCTCCTCTCTCCCTTCAGGGATCCCAGGCAGATCTGAGAACTAAGGCGGGAGCCACAGAAGCCAGATGCCTGGGCTCTTTGCCCTGCTTCCCACCCCCTGCCCCAGCTGGGCCCTGGACAGGGCTGGATTGGCTATTGATTGGGATTTATTGAGCTTGGCTTCCCTGCTGCGGCCTTGAAGACTTGAAGTCCTCTGCCACCCTGGCCCCAAGCCAGCCCCAGCCCCAGAGCCTTGAGAGCAGCGATATTAAATGGGATTCAGAAAGGAAAGGCTCCAGCCCATGGATCCCCAGACCCCATCCCCCACCTCCTGCCAAGGAGAGGAGCTGGGGCTCCCCAGGGAAGAAGTGCAGGGAAGAGGAGGGCCAGGGCGGGGAGAAGCCAGGAAGAGAGCCAGCCCTGCTCCTGACCTGGCCTTATCTGTGGCTGGTGGGGGTGGGGGCTCCTTCCCTAGGGCAACCACAGCAGCACTGTTAGGCTCCCAGGAGTATGGAAGGGGCATCCACAAGACAGGAACTTGCAGGGCAGAGCAGCCCGGAGCAGATGAGGGGGGCTGATGGCCCTTCTTTTGCCCTGCCTGACCTCAGGGTCCCTAGCCGGGTCACAGAGGATTGGTCGCAGGGGCGCCCCATTCAGGACAGAGCTCCACATGGCCCAGCATTTAAGTAGGAGAGATGCTGTCAGCCTGTCAGAAGTGAGAGGGGAGCAGGTGCAGACCCACCTCGTGGGCGAGTCTCACACCCCTGTGATTGTGGGCACAGTGTTCCTTCTGGAAGGGAGTTTTGGGATTTTCTCCTCATCTCCCCAGAAGTCTCAGAAGAAGCACATCAGCCATGGGGATTCCCCCAAAACAAGCTTCTAGTCAGGCATGTGAGCTGTGAGAGCACTTGGCCTGGCTGTGGGAAAGTGACACTGGCAGACGTCTTGCCAGCCTGAGTACATGTCTCCTTCCTGCATCCATTCTGCAGAAGGGAACATCCATCGATAAAGGTCCACACGTACTCTTGTTATAAAGAGGAATAGGCAGTCAAGCCCCAACCCAGCTGACTGACCCCTCCTTCCCACCAAGAAGCCACCTGGCCAGGCTGCATGGCCCAGCTGGTCACCTCTGTCCCCAAGGGAAAACAGGAACCGCTTTTCTTATTTGCTCTTAAAAACAGAGTTCCTTTATCTGCAGAACAGCTTTCCCTCGTGTTCTCTTTGGATGCTTCTTGGCAACCTCAGGCACCAGCCACCTTATGTGAGAGACCTCCCTTCTGTTGACTTCTCCACCAAGGTCGCCTTGCGTACACCACAGTCCTCCCAGTCACCACGGGAAGTGGGACCCGCCACAGGAGTGGCCCCATTGCTGCCTGCACTCTGAGTGAGAGCAAAGGGGTGCAGAGGGCCCTCCCTAAGGCTCTTGTTTGCATCATCCATGACCTCAAGCCTGCTCCCCACCTGAGTCCTTCAGGGCAAAAAGCTTCACTCCCTCTCCCCAAGGAAGAACCCTGATGCTGTCGCCTCAGGCACTGCTACTTGAGGAGTCATTAGCAGTTTCTGCTCTCACCCTGTCAGTCTGTTCCCAGTTCATCAAGCTGCTGAGGCGCTTCCTTCCCCCACAGCCAAGGGAAGGGGGCCGAGAGCAGGATGGGGTTAGGATCGCAGCCAGGAACTGCTCCCTGGCTCCTGGCCCACTCAGGAGGGAGCAAGAAGGAAGAGCAAAGGGTAGGAGACCCACTCACTTGGTCTGGAGAGCAGAGTGAGTGTTGATAGTTGGAGGACTCAGAGGGCTGGGTGCTGACTGGGAAAGGTGGGCCCAGGGGACAGCCTCTTCTGAGCCAGGAGGGCCACTGGTGGGGAGGGTGGCAGGAGTCAGCTCCAGCTCATTTAAGGTGGTGCTGCTGGTCTCTCAGAGGCAGCGAGAGTCCAGTCCATCCTCCGAGCTGCAAGGGTCCCTAAGGGACTGGGTGCCCAGGACGTTGGTGGGAATGACTGACTGAGGCAACTCGGCCTCAACAGGACCTCGGCCTGGAATTGGAAACATGTGGATGTCCCCCCAAGTGCTCTCAGCATTCCAGGCTGTGGCCTTTGATTAGAGAGACCCTTTCACAGGGAGTCAAAAAAGGCCACCTTCCCCACATGGACAGGTGTACCCTTGAGGGATCAGGCCAAGCGTCTGATATGACTGGAGGCAAAAGCTGGGAATAATAGTCCTGCCACCTGCCTCCTCTCTTTTGGCCTGCCAGGCTGGGGTGTTAGAAGGAGTTGTGAGTGCAGGAGTCTGTGGGTGCTGGTGCTATGGGAAGTGGCAGTGGTGATGGGGACAGATGTTAGGGTATCTGGAGCCTGGAAGGTGAGAGGGCATCAAGAGCTATTTGGATTAGAGACCAGCCCAAGGCCAGGGGCCATAGGCTTAACCTCAGCAGGCACTTCTCTGAGTGGGATGGCAAGAAGTTTGAGCCTAGGAGAAGTCTCTCCCATCCAGCTGAGCCATACACCACTCCTGGCGTTCTTCCCTGTGCTTGGGAAGCCCCTGTTGCTCGTTCCAGCTCTCAGGGCTTGTGCTTCCCCTTCTAGCAGAAGGACACACACACTCATGCCCCATTAAAGACAGAAGCGTGGTCCCTGTGGGTATCACCTAGGTTGGTTCGAGAATTCCATCATTCTTCCTCTTCAGCTGCTTCCTTGGGACTGCCCAGGAATCTGCATAACAGCCTAGAGGAAGGGTGGTGAACCTCGTTTTACAAGGAAGGAAAGGAGACTCCAGGATGGACATGGCCTGACCAAGGTCAAACAGCAAATTAAAGAGCAATGAGGGACAAGAGCCCATGTCTCTTCTCACTGACAACTTCTGCTGCTGCTCACTGCTGTCTTTTTTCCCCAGGAGGCCCAGTCAATGCCAAAAGGCCCCTTGAAGAGCTCTAGAGCCCAGCTGCTTATGATTATGGACAAGCCTGTGTGCCTCGGTTTCCCTATTTGTATTCCCCACTTGGTGATACTAATACCTACTCAGAGTGTTGTTGTGAGGATTAAATGAATTAATATATGAAGACAGTTTAGAATGGCACCTGGCACCTAGTAAGCACACAAGCTTTTGAGTAATGCTATTTACCATCCCATTTCTGTGTGTGTCTATGGGACCTGGTAGGTGGTCCAGTCCCCCACATCCCCCACCACCCCCTTCCTGCTGCTCAGCTGGAAAGCCACCTCCGTCCCTGCTCTGACAGGCCTCACTACTTGAATAATCTTCTGGCCACAGGATTGGACTTGACATGCTATCGCGTTGAATCAGCTTCTGCACCGCTGCAGCCCTGACAGCCCAGGACTTGGGGAAGGGTGGAAAGGGGAGTAGCCCAGCTTCTGAGCTGAGGTCAGAGCAACCTCCTTGGG
Source organism: Tolypeutes matacus (assembly GCA_026826555.1). Lineage (NCBI taxonomy): Eukaryota > Metazoa > Chordata > Mammalia > Cingulata > Chlamyphoridae > Tolypeutes > Tolypeutes matacus. The sequence continues at coordinate 198,100 of JAKSZT010053770.1, read as the reverse complement.
GTGAGGTGGACAGGAAGAGTTGCTGAGAGAGGCCTTCTTGCCCAGTGAGGAGACCCGCTGGCCCTGCCCGGCATAGCCCAGGGCTTTCAGTCAGAGAGCGTCTGGAGCGCCTCTGGAGAGCCTCTGGAGCACCTTGGAGTGCCTGTGGCCTTATGGCGGTGGGAGGGCCTGCGCATTGAGAAGTGAAGACCCCACGTGCCCCCCCTCCCCCCCCCCCCCCCCGCGCGCGCAGCTCTGCAGAGGCCTGCGAGAGGAAGATGAGGAACCAGAGCCACTAGAGGGGCAGGGAGGGAGCTCAAAGCCAAGGCAGCCAGTCAGAGGAGCTACTCCTGCTCTCTGGGATGCTTTCCCCTACGGCCCTTAAAATTGAGATTCCAACTTAGCAGGCCTGGGGTGGGACCCAGGAAGCCACTTCTATAACTGGCTCCCCACTTGCTTCTGATGCTTGCCAGAATTTGAGAGCCTTTGGATCAGAAGAATGTCAGAGAGCCCTTCCTCTCCCTTGGAATGACCAAATGCCCTAAGGTGACCTAGCTTGCCCAGTGCCCTTTTTTTTTTTTTTTTTTTTTTTTTTAAGATTTATTTATTTACTTTATCCATTTTAAACCCCCCCTTCCCCATTTGCTGTTTTGTGTCCATTTGCTTTGCAATTCTCTGTGTCTGTTTCCTGCCATCTCTTCTCATCCTCCTCCTCCAGTCTTTACCAAGATTCAATCCTGGAGACCTCCGATGTAGGAGAGAGGTGTTCTGCCACCTGCGCCACCTCGGTTCCTGGTTTTCAGAGCTTTCGGAGCATCTCATCTTGTCTATCCTGTTACATCAACATCTTGCTGCATGGCTCCCGGGGCCTGGCAGCTCATGTGCCTTCTATATATATATATATATATATTTTTTTTTTTTTTTTTTTTTTTAATTTTGCCAGGAGGTCCCGGGGATCGAACCCAGGTCCCTCCATATGGCAGACGGATGCCCAACCATTTGAGCCACATCTGCCCCCCGCCCCTGCGCCCTTTTTGACTTCACTTCCTAATCCTGACTACACCTGCAGGTCTGGGCCCACTACGAGGAGCAGCCCGTGGAGGAGGTGCTGCCAGTGCTGGAGGAAAAGGAGCGATCGGCCAGCTACAAGCCAGTGTTCGTGACTGAGATCACTGATGACCTGCACTTCTACGTGCAGGATGTGGAGACCGGTGAGTGCTCAGGCCCAGCCTGCTTCCAGAGCCTCTGCCTAGTAGCAGACAGCTGTTGCCCCATTCCCCAGGCCCCGTTGCATAGCCCTCTGGGCCTGAGAGTCATTTCATGAACCACAAATGAGCCCTGGAGTGGACTCAGGCATGTAGTGAGCATGCCCACTGAGGGCTGGTGAGACAACATATTTTATTTGGGGGGTGTTTCCAGACCCTTAGGTACTATTGTTTTGCTCCCAGACGCCCCTGGCTGGGTTGGGCCGGGCATAAAGATTTGTAGCCCTCAGGGTCTCTCAGGAAGCACTAACGGAGCATCATTCAGCTCCTCACCTCCTCAGGTTCCTTGGGAAAGCAGGAGAAGGGGGGAGAGCCTGGGCTTGTCTCTACTAGGGTTTCTCCTTCTCTAGAGGTTACCATAGTCCTGAGTGGTAGCCAGTTTCCATGGAAACAGTCCGCACTCTGGGGGAAGTCATCTCACAGGCAGTCTTTCAGAAGGATCCTCTCCACCTGCTCCTTCTCCTGCTTCTCTTCCTCTTCCCCGCCACCCATCCTAAGGTCTTTGCACCATGGTGGGGGTCTCTAGGTGGAAGGCAGAGGGCAGTAGAGCTGGCTTTCACAGCAGCTGCACCATGGGCCCTGCTGGCCCTACTTCCCACCTCTCTCCACCCTGACATCCCTCCTCCCGTTGTCCCCCTGTGCATGGAAACAATTTAGTTTGGGCGGAGAGAGAAGCTCTTAGAACAGACTCTGGGTCCAAGGAACCAAATCCTTGCAGGGAAGAGGGGGCAGCCCCAATGAAGGCAGGATGCACTCTCAAGCCTCCTCAGCCAGTCCTCGCCCCACCCTCTGGGCCCTCTCCAGATTGCTAAAAGCCTTGTCTCAGCCACTTCCCCTCTAATGATATTTTCCAAGCAGCTGCTTTTGTGACAATGTCATTTCACAAAAAAAAAAAAAAAAAAAAAAATACCTTACCATTCCTGACCCAGAGCTGACTATTTTTGGGAAGGAAAAGGAGGGGAGGAGTAGCAAGGGACCTGATGAGCCTTCAGGATTAGGTCCTCTCTAGGTCAGCCACCATCCTGGTAAAAGCTGGGCCAGCAGTTGCCTGGGAAAGGTCTGGGTTGCATGACGGCAGAAGAGTCTTGTAGTGGTCATCTAAGTAGGGAAGGATTGCTGCTCCTGAGGAGAGAAGCCAGTTAGAATGGCTCTCAGGAGGCTCAGCAGACCACTGGGTCCTGCTGGGGAGAACCTGCCTTGAAAACGAACAGAGCCCTGGTGTCTCCAGGGCTATGGGCCCTTCAGCCACGAGCTCTCTGCAGCCCTCAGAAGCTTCCTGCTGACCACCCTGCACCCAAAGTGGCTGTCTCCAGGATGCCAGGGGACTGAAATGAGTAGTATTCACAGCAGAAAATAGGGCAAGAAAGAGATCTAGGGAGACCCATGTACACTTAAAATATAGAGGGAGCTGTGAGGTGCTTCACGGCCTGCCACCTGGAGGGCTGTGAGCTCCAGAGAGCCCTGCCCTCATGTAGTGCCATAAAATCTGTAAAAATAAACCTCAGGTGCCACAGCCTCCCTCTTCTATAACCTTTCACCCCTCTTGGGGGTTCCTCTCACCCTGTGCCTCTTCTCCCTACTGAAGCTTTCCTTTGGGAAGGATCTGATGAAAACATTGGCATCAGCTGGAAATTACCCACCAGGCTCTGTGTATGGCCCTCCCAGCGTTCTGCTTCTGTTCCCTTGGAGCACAAAAAGCAAAATAATAGACCAAGTAAGGGAGGCACTTGTCTGTGTTGAGGCTTATTCCTAGTCCCTGGAATTTTACTGCCTGTGAGTAAGAAGTCCCTCTAAGGAGAATTATAGATGCTTTCACACTGGGGGAGAGGGGGTGCGTAGCTTCTCCCTAAGGCCAGGCCCTGGTCTCATACAGACTTGTGAATGCAGGGACAGTGGCCATGCAGAGGCCTGAGAGTGGACACACATCCTTGTTTGCACATGCAGAGTTCATTTTCAATACAGTTGAGTTATTAAGCCCCCTGCATGCACCAAGGATTCTACTAGGCCTTGTGAGAGTAAACAAGAGTGAGCTATGGTCTGTGCCCTCAAGGAGCTCAGTATAGTAGCAGAAACATAAACATGGACAAGAAACTCATAAGGCCAACTGTGGCAAGTGTAACAACAGCAAACTAGTATTAAGCACCTGGTAACCGTGTGGTGTTCAGTCCTGAAGCTGTGGAGAGGAGCTGCACACTTAGACACATAGGCAGCCACACTCCTCACGTGTCTGGGGGGAAAGGGAGCACAACAGGTCTGATGCTGGGCTAGAATCAGGGCCAGAAGAGGATAAAAAGCAAGGCCACGGGCGTCTGATGCTGAGGAGGGTGGGGTTGGGGAAAGCAATGCAGGAAGATGCTAGGGAGGTGTTGCCTGACCTAGCAAAAATGGCAGCAGGACCGTCAACCCAAGGCCAGAGAAATTAGGGAAAGGTCAGTCAGGGAAAGAGAAACCCTTCCCCCAACTGAGAAGACCCCCTGACTTGGAGGATGGGAAGGTGGAACCCAGCCTGGCAGCACTGGAAGTCCAGGTCAGCACATATCTTCCAGGGTGATAAGGGTCAGAGTGTCCAAGTTTTGAATACCCCAGATTCCTGCCTCACCTTCTATGGCTCAGATTCTGAGGCCCTTTCCTTTTCTGAGCTTATATGGGGCCTATCCTTCATCTCCATTTTTGCCCCCTGGAACACACTGGAAAGAGTGGCCTGCTGCCCAGACCAGGAGCTGGTCTTTGTAGGACTGGGGTGCAGGCTGGCAAACTCTCACCCTGGAGGAGGCTGTTTGGGCTTGGCCTTGTCCGCGTCCACTCACTTTCTCCACCTCCCTAATAAAGCCCAAGTGCAGGTGGCTAGCGGTGCTGGAGCTAGAGTCCTGGGGAAGGGTCCACTTCCTTAATGGGGGAAAAAAAAAACAAAACTCAGATGCATTCCCTAGGAATTCCACAGCCATGGCCAGTGGATTAGAAAGCTGTGTGTGTCTGCAAGCCCCTAAGTGTCAGCAAGTCACCAGGCACACTTTGGAAGACAGGCACCATGAAACCTCGAGTAGGGACCAAAGAGGAAGTCCCTGTGTGGGGTGGGGGCAGAGCCACTCCTGTGGATGCCTCATAGAATTTCCCATCCTACTCATTCCCCAGGCTCATCTGCCTCCCCAACCCCACCTAGAGATGAGGCTCCAGAGAACATGGCAGCCGGGTCTCACTGTTCTCTTCCTCCCCGGCAGGTACGCAGCTGGAGAAGCTGATGGAGAACATGCGTAACGACATTGCCAGCCACCCCCCTGTAGAGGGCTCCTACAGTCCCCGCAGGGGAGAGTTCTGCATTGCCAAATTTGTAGATGGAGAATGGTAAGCCACTTAGAACAGAGTCCAGCAAAGCGTGGGAGTGGAATCCAGTCTGTCCTCAGGGCCAGACCAGCTGGATCTCGGGCATTTGCCATAACTGGCTTCCCCTGCATTGTTGCCAACCTCTGCCAGCTCTCCAGGGTGGCCCTCTTCATTGCCCACAGCCCACCTGGGGCCTGCGTGCTGCCCCATGCACCCCCTGAAGTCCAGCGAGCTTCCGGATGACAGAAAGAAGTGGTATCCCTCCCTCTCCCCTGGGAAACTCTGTGGTGGGAGCCCTGGCGGACAGGCTGGGCTGCCCCCCACTTAGGCAAAATGATGTCACTGGGCAGGGGTGTGGACAACAAGGCTGATTCTCATTGAGCCCAGACCAGCCGCCCTGACTTTGCACCCTGGCTGGCTGGGCCATCGGCAGCCCACTCGGGCTGGAAGAAGGTCACTCGTGCCTGATCTTCCAAGGGTAGGGCCCATGGCCTTCCCAGAGTGATGAAGTGACTTGGATGTGTTCCCTGCTGCGGCCTCCCAGACAGATCTGCTGGCTAATTACAGCTGCTGTTTAGAGTGCGGGGTTTAAACAGCAGACATCAATCTAGTCATTAGTCTTGCTGCTTTATGCCCCAAGGACACATTAATCTGCTCCACAGGCTCCCTTCTCCCTCCCCCTGCTCCCAGCTATGCTCTGATTCCACATGGTGGAGGCCACAGTGCCCTGAGGCTGGGCCACGGTGAAGTCCAGGAACTGCCCTCTGACACCCCTAGTATTGGCTCTGGGTCCTGGACAGGGAGACGCTAGGCCCCCTACCCTGCCATCTCTAAGGCTCCTCAAACTCCTCAGAGCTCTTCCTTGAGCTCTGCCCGCAATGCCATTGCAGGTACCGTGCCCGAGTCGAGAAAGTGGAGTCTCCTGCCAAAGTCCATGTCTTCTACATTGACTACGGCAACGTGAGTGTCGGGGACCAGAAGTGGAGGAGTAGGTGAGGGAGGGAACCCAGGGGCTGCCAGGGCCCGTCACGCACAGCAGCACCCTGGGCCAGATCCACTTGCTCTCTCTAAGGTCCTCTGAGCTTTGACAACTTTACTGATGGAATAGTGAGCATGTGGGCACCTCTCTAACCTTTGTGTCACTCAGGCCAGGACCCTGAGTGACAGGCAGAACTGGTGTCCCTGGCCCCACCCCACCACACCCATGGTTCCTCCTCTTCTGCCTCACCTCTCTGAAGATCTGGGCCTCTTCAGCCCACCGAGGCCCTTCACACTCCTAGCTCCTGGGCCTCATGCTGGATGGGGTCTTGGTTCCATCCCCTGTGACCCAGCATGTCCCCAAGCCCAGGCTTGCTAAGAAAGGACAAGCAAAGCTGTCAGAGTGACCAGTAGTCTTAGAAGGAAAGTATCTCAGGCTGGGCCTGCGAGCCTGGGAGATTCCCTGCTGGAATAGCAGCAAGCAGTGGAGAAAGTTGTAGTGGAAAAAATGGCAATGGTCTTGAGGTGTGGCTGTGGCTATCTGCCTTCCTTCCTTACCTGCCTCAGGTCCCAGGGGTGAAGTCTTAGCCAGGGAGCTGAGCCGGCTGGGGATGACCCCCTCACTCCCGCCCCACTCCAGGGCCAGAACCACGAACCCTCATCTGGGTCTGCTTTCCCAGCCAGCAGCTGGAGCACCCCTAGCATTTTGGAAAGTAGTAAAGGAACCCATGTCCCAGAGGGAAGGGAATGGGAAAGAAATGGAAGCTGCAATTAGAGTCTAATTATCACCATGACAGTAGAGAGGCCCTAGGTGTGCCAACACCAGACTTGGGGTGAGAGGGTGTCATAGCTACCCACCTGCTGCTGGGGTTAGAAGGGCATGAGTACTGTCCTCCCGGGCTTTGCTGACTGGGGAAGCTTGTGCATCTGGCTAAGGGGTACTGAGTCATGGGCCCGGGGTAGGGGCAGGGGGCAGGCAGAATTCCCAGAGGCTTAGCCACAGGAGTTGTCCTATGAGCAAGGAGGGCTCCAGTGTGTGATGCTGTTTGCCTGGTGTTTCCTCTGCAGAGAGAGATCCTGCCATCCACCCGCCTGGGTACCCTGCCACCTGCCTTCAGCACTCGCGTGCTGCCCGCTCAGGCCACAGAGTATGCCTTTGCCTTCATCCAAGTGCCCCAAGATGTGAGTCGAGCTATCTTACTTACTTCTGGCAGTTTATCCCCAGCCAAAGGGCTGTCCATTGACACTCAGCCATTGCTGAGGCTGATGGGAAAAGATGGAAACAATGATGGGTGCTCTATTAGTAACAGGAAACATGTGCTTTGGGACTCAAGAGATGGAATTGTAACTTGACAGAAGGTGCCACAGAGGAGGTGACATTAGAGCATTTGAGCTAATTCTTGAGAGATGGGGCAGGCCTGGTGGTCCAGGGTGCATTTGGGAAAGGACTCATCCACCACAATTGGATCCCGGGGGGGCTTGCGGGAAGGGGCAGGAGATGAGAATGGAAAGGTAAGTTATGTGTTGGGTGTCACAGCAAGGAGTTTGTTCTTTGTAACACAGACAGGAGGGTTTTCAGCAGAAGAGTGACGTGGTCAGACTTTTGAAAGTTAGTTCTGGTGGCATTGTGGAAGGAAGTTGGGGTAGAGGGGACTGGAAAGAATGGTTGGGAGACAGTTGCCACAGTCCAGGCAAGAGACAGTGATGGCTGAGCCTGGGTCACACAGGTGGGGATGGGGAGATAGATACTGGGGCAACATTGGGGGAGGGGGCCGGGGACCTGAGGGAGAGGAGGAATCTGAGATGGTGCTTGGATTTATCAGGAGGGTGACTCTGCTATTGACTAAAATAGGGAGAAAGAGAAGGAACAAATTAGGTGCCTGTGGTACCTCCAAGTGACTTTATAGTTCTCAGATTGGAAGTAAAATAAGACCTAGAAATATGGATTTGAAGGGCTAAAACTGTGGGAGTGTACACGATTGCCCAGAGTGAGTGTGTGGAAGATGTGATGACAAGGATGGTGCCTGGGGAAGTGCTGACATTTCCACCACCTGAGGAATAGGAGCCCCAGAGACAGACTGTGCGGGCGGAGAGGTGCCACCTACTTCCCAGTCTGTAAGATCAGCTCCTCAGGGAGTCAGGCAGGCTGCAGCTTGTGGAGACGCCCTTGGCATTGAGGTGCCTGGTGCTCCGAGCAAAGGCGGCCAACAGGATGGTGGAAGCTGCCGCCATCTACGCAGGGTGCTAAGAAGCAAATGGCTCCTCAGCCAGCACCACTGACTATTTTCTGCCTTTCCATGCAATTCGGTGAAGGGAAGAAGAGGAACAAGAGAAGAGGTTGAGAACAAGTCTCACAAAATAGGTCAAGGGAAGTCTGTGGGGCTGGGGAGGCATGAGCATGAAGAGAGCCTGAGGTGACCATGCAAGTGAAGACCGAGAAAGCGGGACTCAGATGGGGTAGCTCTGCTACAGCAGGAGCCCACAGAAGGTAGGAGATGATGGGGGCCAGGGCAGCAAGCCCAAGGGGTAATTTAGGATAGGAAAAAAGCCACCTTTCCTCTGAGACACAGGCAGGGGCCAGAGAGGATGGGTTCCTGTGCAATTAGGTGTGAGATGAGGGAAAAGGAAAATTTGACATCCAGCGCCTGCTTTCTTCCTAATTAGGGTTTGACAGTGAGGTGGAGGCCCCTGCTGAGGGGACATTGTTGAAAGTCCCTGGACAGGACTCAGGGCCCCACTGGTTGTTCTTAGCTTGAGCTTACCTATCCCACTCACCTGGTTGTGACCCCGCTCCAGGAGGATGCACGAACAGATGCCGTGGACAGCGTGGTCCGGGACATCCAGAATACTCAGTGCCTGCTGAATGTGGAACACCTGAGCGCTGGCTGCCCCCACGTCACCCTGCAGTTTGCTGATTCCAAGGGGGATGTGGGGCTGGGCTTGGTGAAGGAGGGGCTGGTCATGGTGGAGGTGCGCAAGGAGAAGCAGTTCCAGAAAGTGGTACGTGAGACGTGGACGTGGGCCACCCACTGGGGGCAGATCCAGAGCATCCCCCCCACCATCACAGATCAGGGGCCCTGGGGACTGCACCAAGAGCCAGTGAGGGAGCAGGGAACCCACCATCCACTGCTCCTGCTGGGGAAAGATAATGGATTTGGGTTTGTTGGGGTTTAAAAAAAAAAAAAAAAGCTAATTACATCCCAAATTAATTGGCTGTGGGTTTGGCTGAGAATGCAACTGCAAACTTGCAAACTAGAGCAAAAAGTTTCCCTTTGCGTATAACACCAGGTGACAGGCTAGAAAGTTTTTGCCAGGTGTGGGATGGAGAGGGTAGATGTCTATCTTGCTGTCTCTTCCATCCTCACTTCCTTTTCTCTAACATAAAACCTCCAAGTCGACAACCCACTTAGCACCCAGTCCCACCCGGAGTTGGAGTTGTCCAGAAGGCAGAGCCAAAGGGCCCAAAAAGACTCTGCCACCACACCTCTCCAATCCCTATGAAGAAACCCAAGATTTGGGGCTGATAGTGAGTCCTACTTCCACCAATTACGGGACATCTGTTGGAGCCTGAGTCTCCCCATTCCCCTGCCTTGCTACTTGGCAGGGCTGATCGTGAGACTCAGGAGAGCTGATGACCTGTGAAACCACCGTGCACTGTTCAGTTGTTGACCATCAGGATCGGGCTCTGCACGCCAGGCATCCCCTTCCACTTGGCAGCATACACATCTGAGCCACCTCCCTCTCACCAAGCAACAGACCCCGCTAAAGATTAGCCCTGCTCTCAGCTGCATTGAGGAGAGGAATGCCTCAGTGAAGCCAAGTTAGTGAACTCTCTTAGAGCAACAGGCTGATGGAAAGCTCCTGTGTTTCTGTAGCTGCCTCCTCCACGCAGGAACTGATGCCCAGCTTCTCCCCCGTGCTCCCCCAGAGATGAGGGATGAGAAAGGCAGCATGTGGAACCCAGAGCCTACTCTCCTTTACTTCTCCCTCCATTTCCCCATTGCTGTCTCTTTTCCTCAACCCCCTTTCACCTTCCCTCTCTCCCCAACACCTCATTGGTTTTGCAAGTTGATAATTGATTTGGAACAAGACCAGGATTCCTACTGTCTCTCCTCTTGAGAGGAGAGACCTGTCCCCCTGCCTCCCCCCTACCTCCTGCAGCTCCCCTTGGAGCTTAAGTTTCCCTGTAGAATTGGAGATCTTAGTGTCCCCCATATGACGCTCCCTGTAACGTCTCTGACATCTAGAAATTCGTTTTGAAATATATGCATTAACATTTGTTCACTCATTCATTTTTTCTTTCAGCTAACATTTATTGAGGGCTGTATTAGTCAGCCAAAAGAGTGCTGATGCAAAGTGCCAGAAATCTGTTGGCTTTTATAAAGGGTATTTATTTGGGGTAGAAGCTTACAGTTACCAGACCATAAAGTATAAGTTACTTCCCTCACCAAAGTCTGTTGCCACATATTGGAGCAAGATGGTTGCTGACATTTGCAAAGGTCCAGCCTTCCTCTTCCTCTTAAGGCTCCATGGTCACAGCTGCTTCCAATATCAGCTATAGTTTGGGATAAGTCTTGTCTCTCTCCTGGGGCTCGTTTCTCTCCACAAGGCCAGCTATAAAATATCAGGCGAATGGCTCATCTCTCTTTCCGGGGCCTCTGCCGTATCTTTGGAGCCGTGTCTTTGGAGCCGTCTATTCCTCTGTGTTCTTCTGCATATTTACTTCCCAGGGCTTCAGCATCCAAAACTCCCACCTCCCTTCACTCAGGTGCAATTTCTCTGTGAGTCCCTGCTCACCAAGGGGGTGGGTTCTCAACATCCTACTGATGTGGCCCAATCAAAGCCTTAATCATTATTTAATCAAGTAAAAGTGAAACCTCTGAATCCAATACACATAATATGCCCAGAGGAAAAGACCAGTTCACAAACATAATCTAATATCTAGTTTTGGAATTCATAAACAATATTAAACTACTACAAGGGCCTACCATATGTCAGTGAATAAGAGACATTGCTTTGCCCTTGTGGAGCTTACATTCAAGGATGAGGAGACAAACTATAATAATAAACATAATGAACTAAATAGAATGTTAAAAGATGACAAGTACAATGGAAAATTTTTTAAAATAGAAGCAGAGTAAAGGGGATGGGGGACAGGTGATGGTTGTCATTTTAAGTGAGGTCATTTGAGGCTTCATGAAGAAGGTGACACCTTATCAGAGACTTGAAGCAGGTGGAGTAGTTAGCTGGGGTGGGATGAGGGGCATGAGGGAGGAGCGTGTTTCAGGCAGATAGAATAGCCAGTGCCAAGAGTCGGAACACTGGAGACCAGTGTGACTGTGCACTTTGGAATGTGCTCTGAGGAAGTGGTATCTGCTGGAGGGTTTTGAGTGTGAGAGTTAGGTAGACCTGACCTAGACATTTGACAGGGTCGTTCTGGCTCTCAGTTGAGAATACCCCTCTCTTGACCACCTCCCCCTCTTCTCTTGTCTCACCAGATCACAGAATACCTGAATGCCCAGGAGTCAGCCAAGAGTGCCAGGGTGAGTATTTTCACCTCAGGAGCCCAGAGGTGCTCAGAGAGGGAGCCCTGGCCCTTGGGGTGGAGCCCATCCCTGAAGGCGCCTATTCTGTTTGCTCTTACAGCTGAACCTGTGGCGCTACGGAGACTTCCGAGCCGATGACGCAGATGAGTTTGGCTACAGCCGTTAAGGAGGGAGTCAGTCGGATTTAGCCCCCAGCACCGCTCACGCCAATACTTCTTCCTCTGCTGGGAAGGGGTTTTCAACTCAAGAACCCAGAGAAGGGGTGGAAATTGGGTCCAGCTTTGCTTCAGTGTATGGAAATGTCTTGTAGGGTGGAGTCTGGGCTGGGGGTGGGGTAGGAGGAGCCAGAGGCCTTCTGGAGGCAGGGCCCTTGTCCTTTAGGTTGACAAGCACTGCCATCCGTAGTCTCTCCCAGGAGAGATTTTGTGTTTTTATTTTGGGGTTTGTGGTTTTTTTTTTTTTAAATTGTCCTCAAATCAGGAAGAAACATGAAAGACTGTAATGGAGGGAGTAATCCTGGCAGCCAAGGCCAGCTGCCAGCCAACACCCCACCTCTATCCCAGACTGCCCTTCTTCTCCCAGCTCTTTGTCCAACTGTTGATTATGTGATTTCTCTGATATGTCCATTCTCAAATGCCAATATGTCCACATCTGTCCGCTCAACAGCCCTCCCCCATTCTGTATTTAAAGCTTTCAAGGCCCAATAAAATAGTATATGCTGTCTGCAGCTCATTGGTCATGGTAGGGCCCAGAGACTGGGATTTCTCAGCGCCCCAGCCAGGAGGGGACCCGGGCACCTGGATAGGCATCCAAATGCCTGGCCACAGCCCCTGAAAACAGCCTGTCAGGGGAGACAAGGCAGCTCTTTAAAGTTCTGAGCAACTCTTGGGGCTTGGTGGACGTCAGTTGGCACTGTGGCCATCATGCAGAAAGCTGGGGGGCTTCTCTTTTGACTCACCAATCTGGATCCTGTTGTATGTGGCGACCCTCAAGAAGCTTAGGGATTCAGAGCAGCTCGGCAAGCAGTGCCCAGGACTGGTCACGCACTGGGAATGTGTACACAGCATGAAAGGCTGCCTTCGTCGAGCCATACCCAAGCAGGGAACTGCTGGCCCTGTTCTTAGGCAAGCCACAGTGCTTGTCAGCTCCTCCAGAGCCCCTGCAAGGATCCAAAAGGGAATCAGTCGGGAGAAAAAAGATGATTCCCTAATTCCTGCTGTGCCAGGAATCAAGGCTAAAGCTTGACAGGCTAACATCAAATAGGTTAAGAACGAGGGGCCCCTGCCCCTGCCTGGCTCTTTTAGCAGTCAGCTCCGATATCAGTGCTGATGTTCATTGGAGAAATGAGCTGGAAGGACAAGGATGCTCTGAGGTGGTTCAGGGCCCCCAGCCAAGGAGAGGCCTGTCTGTTCCAGGTCAGCCCTTGCTTTTCTTAACTTGACAAGGTCTATCCCCAAAGGTTCTGAAGGGAGAGCTGGCCCTGGAGCTCAGAAACCCCAGGCAACTTCTAGCCCAGAGGGAAGGAGAGAGATCCCCAGAGCAGCCACTGCAGTGGACAGTTAGCTGCCTGTTACACTACTCAGGGAATGACAGAGAGAGGAAGTAGGTGTGTGTATGATGGAGGTGGCTGCTTCCAGCATCCACAGTGTCCAGGAGAGCTGCCTTGCACCCCTTCTGCCAGCCCTTCATTCTTTCCACACAGCATCACCTGTGTGGCCTTGCTTCCCCAGGCACACACTCTGCTAAAATACAGTGGCACATCTTCCTGGCCGACACAGCCATACCAGCCGCATGCTCCACCTCGGCATTCTGAGCTGGAGTCATGCTCCAAACTGCCATGTACCATTGGTCCTTTGGTTTGGGGGATGTCAGTGGGGAGAGTGAGGCCTGGCTGGCCTGCTCCAATTCCTAAGCCAGAAGTCCCAGGCCCCAGAAAAACACTGACTCCTGGAAGTTCTTCTCACAGAGTTCTGGCCCACGCTTCCCACGGGCTTCCACTCAGGACTCTTGTCTTTAGACAGAAAGACATGTGTGCTTCCTGAAGCCAGGGTGCACTAGTTAAGGGGAGGAAAATGGGAGAAGTGTTGAGTCAGTGCAGCTCCGGAAAGCACTACACTTCTCTACCTCCTCTTGAGGACTCGCCATTTCTGCCTCCAGTCTCTCGGGGTTGCTCAGACAAGTGCTGATACTAATTTTTGATCCAATAAACTGGGCTTCCCCTGACTCTATAGTACCTTATGGGAACCAAGAAGTCTGCAGGGGTGTAGCTGATGAATCGGTGTGCACCTGTCCGTCTGTCCCTATTCCTGGAGAGGGTGTCCTGCCCCCTGCAAAAGCCCATTATTACCGTGCTCTCATTTTCTTTTATCCATGGTAGAGGCCAGTCTTGGAGAAGAGATGCTAGTCTCACCCATTTCTCTACCTCCAACGTATGCCTGGGAGGGCCAGGATGTAGGTCACTGTGGATTCATGAGCACGACTGGCAGAGGGGCAAGATGCCAGCCCACTCTTTTATAAAAGAGTCTGAAATCATCTCCCTGTCTTAACAGTTGCCTTGGTTACATCTGTGCCCAAAGACAAACCCTCCTTTAGCTCTCCAATGAAAATTGTGCTTGAACCTTCCTAGTAGTTATTTTCTTTCTCTTCCAAGGCTGGTTTAGACCAAGGTCAGAACAGTCACCCAGGTAGGAAGGCACTGCTTCTCCTTGTCTGTTTTTGGCCCAGCTAGTGTGATGCATTATCAAGTTCAAGAATTAGCAATCACTAGTTTGGTGTTCCTCTCTCTGCCACATCTGTTGAGTTCCTGAGGTTGGTTCTGGGCAGGGCTGGGACTAGGGTGAAGCAAGCAAGACACATAGGGTGCAAAACTTGAGGAGACACTCACTGTCGGTTATGCAAGTGCATCTGCATATTTTATTTTTATCACATTGTTGAGGCCAGGCAGCATCGGCACTTGGACAGGCCTGTAAGTAACATAGCAAAAAGCTCTCCAAAATTCCTTTCCCCACCTTGAGTTACGAAATGTGCTCCTTAGCCTCAAGATCATAGACTCTGCTTCTCTGTGCACATTTTCAGTTAAACAACAAAATCTCTTGGGGCACCTATTATCCATCCACCCACCCACCCACCCACCAAATGTGGATGGGTGCTGAGATAGTACTGAGCAGCATTGGGCCCCGTGAGGGCCAGAGCCATCTCTATAGGCTGTGCTGTCCAGGGATGTGCAGTCTAGTTGTGGAGGAGGCAGCAGATGGTCATAAGATCCATCACAAGCCACAGCAGTGTCCAAGTGCCCCAGGATTTCAAGAGGCAAATGCCCTCACCCAGGTGGCTGGGAAGCTTTCAGTGAGGAAGAGGATGAGTTGAGGCTAATAGATGGCAGGAATGCAACAGCACTAATTTCTGGCCAGGCTTTGGAAGGCTCCCAGGCTTTGAGGGTTGATGCAGCAGAGCCCAGGGTTTTGGATAGCCACCAGGGAAATATCCGTGCCAGAGAGGCCTCTCCAGTGACCCTCATCTCCCTCCCCCTTGCCTGTGTGCAGGACCATTAGGGGAAGGCAAGCAGTGGAAGGAGGGTTCGCATGGCTGCCTCCACTCTATTAGTTTTGTTATTTCCGCATCCCAGGGAGAAAGTCAATGGACCCCTTTTCTTGCATTAACCCATGTTAGGAAACAAGAGGGAGGGGCTAGAGAATTGGTGCCTCAAGAGGGGTTATTGATGTTCTAATTACAAGAAGATGCTAATTTAATTTGAACCTAATTACAGTGCACTACCCTGGGTAGCATGTGTTTTAATAATTAACATCCTTCATATGCGTAGGAGTGTAATAATATTTACACTGGGTTGGCCAGCAGCCTGGGGAGGCGGGCTGGGGGCCCACATACCACCCTCCCCCTGGACAGCTTGGCTGCTAGCAGGTGGGGAAGATGGCACATGAGTCCTGGTTGGCTAGTATCTTGTCTTCCTTCCCAGGGAACGTGCTTGGGCTTTGTTTCTAGCCACTTCCCTGACCCAGCAGGCCACTTGACTCTGTGGGATGCCAGGCTGGAATTGCGAAATACGTCAAGACTGGCAGGATCAGATCTCAGGGCTCCAGCTCCAGCTCCAGCCTCCCTCCCCTGTCCCCACTCCATGCCTCACAGACTAGGATCCTATTTCTGGCTTCCCCTGCCTGCCTGGGCCCATCCAGGAAGGGCTTATTAAGGGGGTGCTGAGGAGAGAGGATATAGAGCTTCTTGGTTTTCTTCCTTCACCTTTTTTTTTTTTTTTTTTTTTTTTCAACATTTGTAAGGAAATACACCTTTCAAAATGTGGGCAGATTATAAGGGTACAGCTCAGATTTTCACAAGTGAACATACCCATGCAGACAACATGCAGATCAAGAAACAACATCATCCTCACCTCATAAGTTCTCTCCCCGGTTACTCATACCCAAAGGGAACCCATCTCTTGACTTCTCTCCCAGCAGATTAGTAGTGCCTGGTTGGTTGGTTTGTTGTGTTTTTGTGTTTGTCTTATTTTGTTTCTTAGTTTTGCCTGGCTTTGAGTTTTACATAAATGGAGTCATATAGTATGTATTTTTATGTGCCTGATGTATTTCAGTCAACATAATGTCTGTGAAATTCACCCATGTTGTTACATCTGGTTTTGGTGTGTGCTTTCCCATTTCTGTATATCCCATTGTATGAATACACCACTCCTTGATTGTTGTAAACAAGTCAGACTCCCAAAAAACCTGTGCTTGAGCCTGAGCAGTCTATGGCTGCCCCTAAAGGAGAAATCTGCTCATCTTCCCTATGCAACCAGAGGTGCAGCAGGGGGACAGGAGGTGACATATGAGAAGGGATAGCATGATGACACCACGGACCCAGAATAAACACTGTGATTGCCAGCCTGGCTCCTGTGCCCAGCCTTTGGGAGCTCCCAGAGGTGGGGAAAGCATCTATCAGCAAGTTCTAGAAACCAAGCAGAGGAACCAGGGACTTAAGAGATGGTCTGAGGGACCTTCAGTGCCTACCAAGAAATCTAGACCAGTGCTTCTCAAAGTGTGGGTGGCAGACCAACTGCATCCAAATCACTTTGGGTGCTTGTTAAAACGCAGCTTCCAGGAAGAGTGCTAGAACTATATTGGGAGTGGGGGTGGGGGAGTAAACCAAATCCTCATCTATCATAGCAGGAAGACAATGGATAATGTTGGAAGTTGATAAAACAAAAACTAGCCTTTTATTTAGCAGTAAGATGGTAACCACCAGATATAAAACACATGATTAAAAGTGGTGGCCTGTAAGTAGCATAATGGGGTGGGAAGTGCTGCTTTTTTCCCTGAGAGATCAGGGCCAGGGATTGAACCTGGGACCTCGTATGTGGGAAGCCAGTGCTCAACCACTGAGCCACATTGGCTCCCCTGAGTTGGTTTTTTCATTTGTTTACTTGTTTGTTTTTTTGTTTTTAGGAGGCACTGGGAATCGAACCTGGGACCTCCCATGTGGGAAGCAGGCGCTCAACTGCTTGAGCCACATCCGCTCCTGCTGCTTTTTATTATGATTCTGTGTACTCTTCCATTTTTTAACCACATGTAAGGGTTTCTGGTGATGATTTAAATTCATTATCAGGTAAATATGCCTATATATATGTCCCACTCCAGACCTACTACCTCAGAAGCCTTGTGAGCCTGGGAGTCTGTATTTTAACAAGCTTCCTCATTGATTCTGATGAGTTCTCAAGTTCAGGAATTGGCTAGCACTGTCCAAACTCATTTTACAAGATGAGGAAAGACAAAGTGACTGGCCCAAGGTCACGTGGCTTACTAACGGCAGGGCCAGAAATAGAAAACCAGTCTCCAGGCCCCAGGCCTGTGCTTTGACTCTACATCATGGCTTTCACCTTGGTGGGTGTCTGACTCAGTGGGCCTGGCCCTCAGGGATCTCAGGGGCAAGCAGGGGCCTGGTTCAGCTGGGGGAGGCTGAGGTGCCCTTGCCCAGGCCCAGGGGAGGCGGGGTACCTCCTGCTGCCAGCCCAGAGCCCTCAAGTGGCAGACAGCGTGGAATCATTGTAACAGTGCTATGCGCAGAGTCTGACGGAAGCCAGCCCAGGCACAGATAGAGCAACATCTTTTAGTCATTTTCTCAGAATGGGAATAGGCCTACCCTGAGCTATCCATACCCTCCTGAGAATTAGCATTTAATGAGCTACTAGTTCCAGGCACTGTGCTAAGGCTGGGATAAAAAGATGAATACATCCTGGCCTCGCGTGGGGCTCATAGTCTACTGAGAACAGATGCTCATTACAGAAAAGCATGATTAACTTTATCTTAGAAGCTATATGTACAAATCCTATTGCATCAGCTTGTCAAGTTGACAGTGTGCATGCCCCCATCACCCAGCAATTGGCCTCCTGGTTCTGTGGTCACTGGACACTTGCACATGTAAGAACATACCCAGCAAGAGTGTTCATAGCAGCTCTGTTCCTAATGGCAAAAGCTGCCACAAGGTGTATCCACACAATGGATTATTATTCAGCAACGGAAATGAATTAACTATTGCCACACACAACCCACAGATACATGCTAGAAACGATGTTGAGTGAATACAGCGTGTCTCAGAGGACTTCGTATGAAGTCATTATTATAAAGTTCAAAACCAAGTAATACAGAGCTTAGATATATATCTCTGTTGAGCTACATATAGTTTATTGTCCAAACTGGGATGTTTTGAGGGAGTGAAAAGGAACACTGTTAAATCTGCATCCAGACTGCATTACAACTAGACCACACCCATCTAGTTTCTAGACATAAACAAGAAACCCTAGAGAGACGTAAAAATGTTCAAAATCAAAAAAGCAAAGAGATGGTAAATACGGAAATCAGCCCACTGGTCCTCTCCAGGTGGGATAGGGATGAGGTTGGGGAGTCATAAGTTATTGGCAGCATATTCTAGGTCTTAGGTCTGGGATGTGGGTCCATAGACATTGGTCATTAAGTAAGGTGGTGGGAGAGCCCAAAGGAGAGAAGATTATTTTTTTCCTGGGAGTCAGGTAGGGGTGGTTGTCAGAGAAGCCTCAAATAGGATCACTTCCTTTTGCCAAGGAGAGTTGTGGAAGGTTTCAAGGACAAGGTGGTAGCTCCTACAGGAGTTTGCCAGATAACAATCGGACACAGTGAGCTAGGCTCTCTCCTGGCTGGTGGGACTCTTGAGAATCTGCCTGGGTTCCAGGGTAGCGCATGCCCGCAGAACTAGGAGACCAAAACTCCAGCCTTGTCCTCAGCAGCCCTGGGTGCTGATTAGCTGACACCCCATCGCCTCTGGGAAAAACAGCCAGGGTAGGGAGAGGAGAGCTGAGCAAGGCCTGCACAAGAACTCGCTTAATGTCAGGGTCCCAGGATCGTTTGTTTTTAATTGTGCAAATAGTATACCTCTTGTGGATTTTTAAAAATCTGTGCACCCATGAACATCACCATCCCAGAAGGCTCCCTCACAGGACCTCCCCCAAAGGTAACCACTGGTGCTCTTGGCGGTGCCAGGGTCTTTCTAAAGCAGTTCTGGGGAACAGAGGGGACCACACAGTCTCTAGGGATTTAGCCAGAGCTCTAGCCCCACCAGGGCTGTCTCAGGACCTTGGACAAGGTCAGCAGGAGGCAAGGTCCTTATCCTGCCACCTGAAGGCCTTGGCTACTTCCAGCCTGCTGGCACAGATCTGTGATCCCAGCTCGATGGAGGCCCTGGGCACAGCAGCTCTGCCATGGGAGCAGGTGATAGTGACACAGTACAGTGAGCAGGCAGTTTCAGTCTGGAGGCGTCATCTGCCTCCCGGCCTAGGAGAGAGGCCAGTTCCCCCTTCACTTGGAGCAGATCTCAGCCTCTTCCACAGCTGTCCAAGTGCCAGAGGTCCAGGCCAGGTGAGTGTGTGGCCGGGGGACAGAGCCTGTGGCATTTACATTTCATCTTCTCAGTCGTCTGTGTTGAGAGAGGAGAGGCTAAAATGGTTAATTTAAAAGGCTTTTCTGTTTGGCTCAGCTGTGGTCAGGAGGTCTCTGAGCCTCAGAGATTTCAATGCTGTTGGTGAGGCCGTGGTTGCTGAGTAGGCCCTCCCTCCCGCGACACTGCAGCCAGCCACCCTGCCTGAGCTGGCCTCTCTCAGGCCACCCTCTCTCCAGGCTGTCCTGCAGTGGCTGGTCAAAGGATTTTTGCTGGGCCTTAGGCTGCTTTCAGAGGTCCGTCAATAGATGTCAACCAGATTAGTAATTATCAGACTGAGTTGATGCTGGCAGTGGTGCAGCATAGTGGTTGAGGTGGCAGACGAGTTGAATCCCAGCTTGCCATGTGCTAGCTAAGTGCCCTTGGGCAACCTAACCAACCTCTCTGAGGCTGTTTCCTCATGTGTAAACCAAAGATAAAAAGATTAAAATACGTTTCTTAAGGTTGATAGTAGAATTAAATGAGATACTTGTAAGGCCCCTTGCATGGAGGACAGACAGATGCAGTGTTCAGTAAATGGTAGCTCCTATAGCTCAGGACAGCCTGCCTGCACCCAGATACCCGGCGCCTCACCGCCTTTGAGTAGGATTTCGGGCAGCCAAGAACTACTTAGGTGGAAGACCCTGGGAAGGACTCCATCAAACCCAGAAACATGGAGGCTCCTCCTGCTTGTGAGCGTATTGTAGGACTGAGGCCAGATGGGAGTCAGGGGTGAGGAGAAGAGGGGAAGGGAGCTGGAGTCACTTGGCAGAGTCCCCAGTTGTCTCCAGTGAGTCCCAACTTGCCGTGCTCCAGTTGTGGGGGAGAGGTGGGAGCCATGTACACCCAAGGTAGAGGGCTGGCTCCCTCCCAGTCTGGTGACCTGGGAGCAGTCCTGTGGCTGAGCCACACGCATTGAGCACCTATTACATGCCAGGCACCAAAGGTACCGCACAAACAGCACAGAGCCCCTGACCCCGTGGACTGGCGAGAGGGCATGTGCCCACACTCCGCTGGGCATGGGAGGATGCTGTCCAAACCAAAACCTACCCATGGACACTTCCCCTTGGGTCTGAAGTCTAGGATCTAGCTGCCAGAAGGGCAACTTGGTGGTTCGTGTGTATGCCTGTGGGACTGTGTCTTGACACAGCCAATCTAAGTCGCAGAACCTGATAGCTTGTGCCAGAAAATACATCCTCCCCGCTGCTGTGGGTGGGCCTGACTCCTAAGAAAGCCCTGTGGGAAGTGGGGTGGGGGCAACTGAGGGATCGTGGGTGGGGACAGGGCAGTGCTAGGAGAGCAGGGTGCTGCAGCACTGTAGTGTGGGGCCGTGCACCCCCACCCCCAGTGGGAAGCTGGAGGTCACTGGGGCTGTCCAAGCCAAGGAAGCAGCCAACATCAGAGCACCATAGGTTTGCCTCGGAGCCACCACCGGGTTTAGCTTATCAGCCCCAGCAGGGCCTCCTTCGTGGACTATAGCTCACAGGCCTCCTTTGGTGTGAGAGGGGAAGTGGCTGTCTCAGGCACACCCTCCTGGAGAGCAGAGCCTGAGCTGGGCTGTGCAGGGGGCAGCCTGCAGGCTCAAGCTGAGGGCACTATGGCAGGCAGGAAATACTGGCACCCATGTGTGGGCACCTACTGACCCCTCATCAAGTCCCACCACAACCCTGAGGTCTGAAGGGCATGCTCTGGGACCCCATGGTGTATGACTGTTCAAGACATTCCCACTTAACAGAGGAAAAGGTCAGTGCCTCATCCACAGTTACGCACGGTGTGAGGGAAGTGAAGCATGAGCTTGGAAAGCTGCACAGAGGCCCACCATGTGAGCCACTTATGTGACCTTGACCCCTAATGAGAGGGGCCTGTATGAGCAAAGACAGGGCCAGAGCTGGGTTTCACCAAGCCAGCTGTGACCCTCTACTGCGGGGGGCGGGGGTGGTGGTGGTGAGGGCTGGGACAGTTTACAGAGAGAGCTCCCAAAGGGGCAGTAGCACACACATTCTAGGCAGTTTAGTGGGGCTGGGAGAAACTAGTCTGACCTCCCGTAGAGGACATCCCCCAGGGTGAGACCTGAGGCAAAGACCAGAAACTGTGCCTTTTCTGATCAGTTGATAGTGGCTCCCTGGGGTGCTGTCCAGAAAAGGATTCTAAGGTCATGCCAGAAAGTCAGCTGTAATCAATTGTTGTCTGCCAAGAGCATGGGAAGGGGAAGCAGAGAAGTGTTCATGGATTTGCTCTCTTTGTCTTGGCGTTTTCATGGGAAGGATTCAGGAATCCTCTAATCCCATCTAAGCAGGGTTAACTTCCATAGCATCCCTGACAGCAGGCATCAGCCTCTGCTTGAACAGACCTAGTTTACCCTGTTGCTGCTACCCAGGTTGCAATTTAATAAACATCTGCTAAACACATTCTGTGCTGGGTACAAAAATGCTGCTCCAGTCAAGTCCCCTGCCCTCAAGACACTGACACCCTGTGGATGTCATCAGCAAATATTCGAACCTGGAAACTTGAACAAGACCAGTTTCCTTGGGGAGGTTGAGGACTCTAAAGGCAGAGGCAGGGGATTCTCCAGAAGCCAGAAGAGTTGAGCCTCTGAACCTGGAAGTAACTGAGTTGTGCGCATTTCCTGAAGACCAACCTGTCCAGCATTTGCTTGTTGGAAATAGAAATCCCTAAGCCCTGTATTGCACTAAGTTGATGCTTTCTTAGTTCCTTCTGAAAAATTGTAGCTCTGCTGTACTAAGTGTGGGCAAGACCTGGCCTGGCAAAGTTTGGGGCTGGTCAGGCCCCCATTACCCAAATGGGCTTATACGTGGCCTTCCCTTGTGTGGGGCCCATGCCAAGCAAATCGCATGCCTGCATCCCTCAGTCACTGGCAGTGGGCGCTGGTCCGAGGTCTCAGACCAAGTTAAGACTCCACCCCAGCCCACCACGCCCTTACTCGGGCGGCGGCGCCCCCTAGGGGCCCAGGCGAGACGGCGGCAGCAATGACCCACTTTGCTAGGGCTGGGGGGAGACCGGGCGGGACTCGGGCGGTGGGCAGCTTGATGGCCATCCATGCCCTACTTGTGTCAAGCAGCCAAGGAGGGGCCGTGAGGGGAGGTTTTTCCAAGGACACCCGCCGTTGGGTTCCGAGCAAAGGTTGGGGGCTAGCTGACCTGGTTTTGGCGGGAGCTTCTCTGCACCTCCCACATCAAACATCCGCAAAGCCTTCCAACCGGAAAAATCGTAACCCCATCTTGCAGTTAAAGAAACTGAGAGCCGAGGCGGGGAAGGGACTTGGGCAAGAACTAATTAGCCCAACTAATTAGAACTAATTAGCTGCGAGGCCAGGGCTGGAATCTGGCGCCTGCCTCCCGGCCTCCCTGACCGCGGCGAGGGGCCTCCTCCCTTCAGGGCACCCCTCTCCCTTCCCTGCACCTCGCGTCCCAATCCCAGCCCGGGCGGCCTCCTCCGCCCGCCCCCGCCGCAGGGGCTTCCACCTTGGCTCATACGAACTACCCAGAGGGAACGGTGTAAATAGGAGGCTGCCCTAGGCCCGCGGCCCGCACGGGGAAATCGCTCGCGGGTGTTTCCTGCGCGCCCCTGGGAGCTGTGGGGGAGCTCCCGGGGGTCGGCGAGGCGCGGCGGGGGCGCTAGACAGTCCTGGGCTCTTGCCCCCGAGCGGACGCACAGCACCCCTCCCTGGGCAGGCCGCCGGCGGCTCCCTCTTCGCCGAGGCGCGGGCGTGAAGGGCGGACCCTGCGGCCGCGGGAGAAGGCATCTGGTCGGGGAGGTCTGCCTCGGCCTGGGGCTTCTCCCCAGAGGCGTCCGGGACGCGGACTCCGCGCCATATGACCCGACCTCTGAGAGCAGCGGCCGAGCTTCGGCGGCGGCGGCGCAACTCCCGCGCGCGGCCCTGCGGTGCAGTTCAGCCCGAGCCAAAGCAGGTGCCCAGCGCGGTGCGGTGCTGTGCGGTGCGAGACGCCCGGCCCCTCCGCTCCGGGGCCCGGGAGGCCCAGACCTCAGCCGCCGGCCCTGGAAGCCCACCGCTTCCCGGCAGGCCAGATCTGCCTCCGCGTAACTTAGTCTCCTGATCCCTCCACCAGTACCTCCCTCCTCGCAGGGCCGGTGTCTCTGGGGACTTCTTAGCACTTGTTCTTAACTATTCTTTCCTCTGTCCCTCTCGTTTCCCCACCCCTGTTGCGGGAACTGTGATGCAGTCACCAGATCGCTCTCGATCTCCTGTTGGTCTCCACTATAGAAAACTCTCCATAATGCCTCCCCATGAGGGTGACAGAGACAAAGAATCTAGGCTAGTGGTTCTCAGAGCCTGGTTCCTGGACAGCTCCACTCCAGAGCTCCTGAAACAGAAACTCTGGCAGCAGGTGATTCTGAGGCACGTTAAAGTCGAGAATACTGACGTAAACATTCATTCATTCATTCACCCACCTACCCAGCTCTGCCAAGGGCATGGGGGAAGCTGGGGTCGCTGCCCCACCAGCTGAGCACTCTGAAGGTGCTGTCCAGTGTCTCATTTGCTCTAGTGCTGACCTGGGAACCAGGAGCTAGGAAGAAGTCCTCCAAGTTCAGGCCAGGAGGGAGATGAGTGGCTGCTGAGGGTTTGCCTAGGGTGGAGAGAAGCTGCCAGAGTTTGCTCGGAGCTCACAGCACCCACCATCACAGCTGTATGGACAGAGAAGTGACCTTCCTCAGTCCTGGCGAGTGAGGACAAAGTGTCTGGAGATTCAGGGGTCCTTTGCCCTCTGCAGAAAGGAGGCAGCCTGAAGGGGTGGACAGCCAAGGGTGAGGTTTTTCTGCAGAGGGTGAGGCATTCATTCATTCCAAAGTAAGGTCCTGGGAAGCGGCTGTGGCTCAATCAGTGGGGCTCCCGTTTACCATGTGGGAGGCCCCGGGTTCGGTTCCCGGGGCCTCCTGGTGAGGGCAGGCCCGCCTGCACGGCGTGGTTGGCTGGCCCGGCGAGCGCAAGCAGCAAGGGGGGGATAAATGAATGAATAAATAAATAAATAAAGTCCATTTCATCTGAAATAAAAAAAAAAAACAAAAAAACAAAGTAAGGTCCTCTATGGGCTGCCCACCTGGGAGGGAGCACAGGGAGAGGGCCTCACTGTGGGAGAGGTCAGGGTTCTGAAAGGGAAGTTTTATGGGGTGGAGGCTTCCCCAGGCAATGGGAGAACAGGGGAGGGACAGCCCCATTAGCCAGATGGATCAGGCCAGTGGGGCTTAGCTCCAGCATGGAACACAGCTTTCCTTGGCTGCATCCGGGCAGGCCAGGAGCTCAGAGAAGTGGGAATATACCACCCCACCCCAAACTGTGGCATCACCACGAACCTGATGCTGCTTGTTGGTATTTTGGGCACCCAAGACCCCCGCCTTGAAGTGATGGCTGAAATTTATACCCTGACCCTGACCTGATCTCAGGGAAAATATCTCACCATAAATTGGCATGCCATGGCAAACAATTAAGAGAAAAATAAACCTCTCTGCAATCTTGGGGTGCTTAGAAATGAGGAATTACAAAGTGGCAGCATGAAAAAATTATATAAAAATCTATTTTTACATCACAATAATGTGCTTTTTTATGGGTAGTAATTTCTGGATGTGCAATAAAGTGGCTTTTACATCAGACAGAATCAGAGTTTATAGGCAATCGGTGCTTTTATCTGGGAAAATATAACTCATTCGTCCTCACACCATCCATCCTGCAGGCAGCAGGCCTCATATTCCCCAGCACCATCGTTACTAAGGAAATAATTATGCAATTAAAGTGTCAGCCCTCTGGCCTCCAGGAGCACCTAACTACATCTTCCAGCTTCTGTCACTGGCTCCTTCCCAAAGGTGAGACAAGCAGGCCATGGGTCCAGGGCAGGTTCTTGGAGGGGCCAGGCAGATGCTCCCTGGGATCAGAGAGGATCCTGGTGAGCTCAGAGAAAATCCCAGAGAGCCAACAAGCACTTCACAAACACGGAGGGTCTGCTACGGGCCAGGCACTGTGCTAGGAACCTGGGGTCCTGGGCCTGGCTCTAAGAGCTCACCATCTGTGACAGATGTGCCACGGCAGAGGTGGATCCAGGGAGCTGGAGGGCAGTGGGGTGGGATGGAGTGTGACAGTAACTGAGGCCTCTGCTGAGGAGGGGCTAGGTAGTTGAAGGGGATGGGGACCGAACATATGAAAGTGTGTCCTAAGAGGGCAGTCCCCAACCCAGGTTTCCGATTGTGGCATTGAGACAGACATATTGTAGGACATGGTAGCTGTACTCAAATGAATGTTGGTGCTGAAACTGTCCTTAAATATCTAGTCTAACCCATCGCTTTATCAGTCAGGTCCCAGCAGGAAATAGGGACACAAACTGGGTAATTGAGTGTTCAATAAAGGAATATTCACAAGAGTATATGGGCAGAGTTTAGGGGAATCAACAAGCCGTTAACACCCCTGAGCCTGAGGGGGAAAGGAGTGTGGATGGCTAACAGAGCCCCAGAGAGTAGTTGTGTGGAGAAGGCTGTCAGGAGACAGCCCACCTATGGCCACCTGGTTCCCACCACTTAAAAAGCTGAGAAAAGAAGGCATAAGGGAATGAGACGCGTGTCTGATACGTTTTGATGGGAGAAAGGAACCAGAGGGGTAAAACCCCTACCTGGCTCTCCTCCCGCCCCTCCCACCGCCCTCCAGTCTCCTCCCGCCCCTCCCAGGGCCCATCCCCACCCAGAAGCCAGTGGTCATGGGAGCCTGCTCAGCCTCCAGGACAGGAAGAAGGGTGAAGAAGAGTGCCGAGTGGATCTGGACAGACAAGGGGAAGACAGCACAGACACACACTGGGAATTATGGAACAGTCTAGAAAGTAGGCAAAAATGTAACCATCCATTAATAAATACAATTAATATCTTTATACAGTGAAAACTTCTTAGTTTTTCTCTCCTCTAATTTTTTTTTTGTTTTGTTTTGTTTTTTACCGGGAGGTCCCTGGGATCGAACCCGGGTCCCTCCATATGGGAGACGGACGCCCAACCAGTTGAGCCACATCCGACTCCCATCTCCTCTAATTTTTAGTTCACCAGAGCTTATGCTCTGTGTCAGCCTTGACAGTCCTACATGACCCCATGTACTGTTTCACAGCCAGGTAGCCTATCTGATCTGGTGAAAAAGAATTCTGGTCAGGTAAAGTAGATGAGGTGGAAACCAAAATGGCCATTCTGGGGAGTGAAATGGCAGTTCTGAGACAAATTCAGGCAATTCCTCCCCTATGGCCCAGCATTGCTATTCCTGGAATGTACCCCAAAGAAATCCTCACACACACTCTGATTTATCAGGGGACAGGTTTGAGAACATTTATGAGGATTTTCCTTGTGGTGGGAGATGGAAGGCCCATTACTGGGAGACTGGGCAGGTAAAATGTGGTGGAAGCAAGCCATGTGCTCTGCAGCAGTTAACAATCAGGAAATAGCTGTTCACGTAGAACCTGGAAGAGTCTTAAAACAGGGCTGAGTGGAAAAAGTAAAAGAGAGAATGGATCCATAATTCTGAACCACTTAAATAGATTAAAGATCCATACACACACACACACACACACTTGCAAGCACTCTTACAAACGCAAACCCTTAGAATGGCTGGCTTTGGAGAGGGGGGGAGGTGGGGAATGGCATTCAGTGGGGATAAATAAACAACCCAATAATAAAAACTGAGCGTGGACTCAGGAGACAGAACACCTGGGCGCAAATCAAAGCAGCTTTGCCACGTGCCCTTTGGCATGTTACTCAGTTGTTTCACCTGTAAATTAGGAGGTAACAATAATGAGTAAATCCCAAGACATGTTTCTGTGACCTAGACCTGTCTGAGACCCTGGTCCAACGACACCTGTTCCTAGGTGGGATCCACAAATTCCTTTGGCCCCTCAAGTGCAGGATGGGGCTGGGGCTGTTGAGAGCTGGGGGGAAGGCGGTGCAGGCTGCTTGGAGGGGCCCAGCAGCAGCTGTGCGTGTGGCCAACACCCATGGGGTGAGGTCCAGAGGTCCAGAGCTCTGACGAAGCCCCTAGGCTCAAAAATCTCACTGCCTGTGTAGGACTTGACAATCCACCATTAGGGATTCCTTTTTTATTTATTTATTTTTGAGTTGAAGTCTTTTCTCCAATAAAATGCAAAATATATCCCCCACCCCAACCCACTTTGTTGTTAGTAGTCATTAACAGTTTCAGTCATTAACTTCCAAGTTGGTTTGAATTTGTTTATAGGATTAGCTAGATAGCACCTGAAAAGCTGAGAAAAGAAGGCCTAAGGGAATGAGACACTGAGACACGTGTCTGATGCATTTTGTTGAGGAAGGAGAATCAGCTTAGGAGAATGTGAGTGTTAGTTCAGAGGGAGGTGGGTAGGATGCCACAGTGGGGCACCTGAGCTCTCAAGGGAAGGTGCCTCACCTGGAAAAGAGCCCGCATGGAGGCAGAAGAGGTGAAGATAAGCAGTTTGCCAGGTGCTGGCCAAGGGTCCTGACCACTCCCCCCTCCTCTCCGAGTAGCAGCATCCCAGCTGGTTTTAGGCCTGGAGACCTTCCCATTCGTCACCTGTGTATGCCCTCTCCTCTGCCCAGCTGGCACGCATTCTGGAGGACTTTGATTCAGTCCCCTTTCTTCATATTTCTTTGTTTTTCCTGGCTTTCCTGCCAGGAGGGATCTTGCCAGGAGGGAGGAGAAGGGCTTGATGTAAACCTTTACTCCAAGCTCAGGGCTCAGATATCAGCCACACTCCTTGTTTGCACCAGGATTCAGAGGTGAATGACCAGCCCAGTGGAGAAGCAGGTCTCTGGCAAACAGCATCTTCCAGCAGCCTCATGCACGCTGAGCTCGCTGCCCCCTGGCCCTGTTGCCCTGGAGTTAGGGGAAAGATCTAAAAAGTAGCATCTCCACAAGTGCCTGGCTGACCCAGTTCTTCCCATGTCTCAGTCAGGCCATTTGGCAGAAAAGGGCACTTGAGGCAACAACTCGCCTAGGCTCTTCTTGGGCACGAAGGGCCAGGCCGGCAGCAGCACCAGCCAGGGCAGAGGTGGGGCAGGAAGCCGTGCGCCCTGCCTCCCAGCTGACGCCTTCCTCTTGCATCGTAGTGCCAGCCTTTCAGGATGTCCCCTCCAGGGCCAGAGGGCGTGAAGCCCAGAGCAGTACAGGAACCCCGGAGATCCTGGGACCCCAGGCTGAACCACCCTGCCGCCAGCCCCTCTGCTGCGCCCTGGGGAAACGGAGCCCCTCCTTCCACCCCTCAGGCTGCGGGCTCTTGAGCCCGCATCGCCCCATGGTGATTTCATGCCCCATAAGATGGGCAATCAAAAATAATAGACACACAGCAACCTGCCCAGGGCCTGCCGCTGGAGCGGGCGGCTGCTGAGGTGGCTGCCTGGAAAATAAACCAATTCCCAGCCCTGGTGGGGAGAAATAACAACATCAGCGAGGTGCAGGAGCTGCGTCTTGGTCTGCAAAGCCCCAGCCAATAAGTGGGCTAAAAATAAGCAGCCTCTCCCTGCCGCAGAGGCTCCCTCCTTTCCCTGACTTGAGCTGGCCACGTGGGTTCCTCCAGCTCTGGGCGGGTTTCTCATCTCCAGGCAGCTGTCTGTCTGCTCCCCAGTGCCACCTCCTCACCCCTCCACTCTGGCGGTCCCATGCTTCTGGCCTGAGCAGGGGAGCCGTGGTCACACCTACAGCCCGATCGGGGTAGCCTGAATGCGGGCAGCACAGGCAGAGGGAGAAAGACAAGGGGGGCTTTCACCTCCTGGGGCTCAGGTATTCAGCCCAGTTGTCAACACTGAGTATCCACTGTCACTGGCAGAGGACACATTCTGAGCACCCATGTTGGAGCTGAGCTTCTTGGGAGCCCAAGGATAGAGCCCCCGGGCCCGTCTGTCTGTGCATGCAGACCCCTCCCTGGGGCCAGCTCTGCGCAGTCGCGCTCAGGGAGGATGGTCCCAGGGCAGGCCCTAAGCCTGGCCTCTTCCCAGGCCTCTGGCACACCCCGCATGCCTGTGTGTGCCTGGAAAAGAATGAGTTTTGCTTTTTTTTTTTTTTTTTTTAAAGAATGAGCATTTTAGTAAAGAATTGGGGGTAGAGGTGGAATGTGGATTTATCTCAATTTTGCTGCCACTGCTGCCAACATTTCAGTAATGCCTCTTTTGAAGTAGAGTCTGTATGTAGCATTGCAGAAATAGTCCTGATATTGCTGTTTGAGCACACGCTGTATGGACTCCTCGGGGAACCCTTCACCGCCTCCCGCCTTGGAATCATGCACACTCAGGTCCCAGGCACCTGCCCCCACCTGCTGGGTCCAGCTGGCCACGGGCTCACAGTACCACTTACCTGGAGTGATGCCAGAAGCCTTCTATCCCTCTTCCTGCCTTCAACCCCTTGTACTCCCTCAAGAGCAAATCACTCTACTCTCCAGCTTAAAAACGTTCAAAGCCTTCTCACAATGCTTGGCCCAACCCTTTTCAGCCTACTCCAGCTTATTCCTTCACCCACGCCCCATGCATCCTACTCGTCAGCTTCCTGAATGCCTCCTTTAGCGAGCTAAACTGCCTGCCGTCCTCTCGATGTTCCAAGTCCCTCCCACACCTCTGTGCCTTTACTAAAGGTGAATCCTGCTTCCTGGAACAACCTTCCCCACCTTCTCTGACTCTTGAAATCCCACTCATTTTTCAAAGCCCAGCTCACATATTATCCTTTATCCCCAATTCATCCCAGGGAAGAATTGCTCACTCCTCTTGTCTTGTATCCTACTAGTATGTAGGACAAGTTTCTATCACAGAACCTGGCATGTCTCATTACAGTTACTTTCTTGCATATCTCCCCTGCTGGATGGCCAGTTTTTTGAGGGCCTGACTGAGAACAGTGCCTGGCAAACAAGAGTTATCTAATAAATGCAGCCAAACTGCAGTCAACCTGCAGTCCCATGATCTTGAACCTAAATGCTTTGTGTTGCAAGCCATCAAGACTTTGGGGGTGGTTTGTTACACAGTATAATTGTGCCAATAGCTGACTGAGACAAATAGGTCCAGGGAGACTGGGGAAGTATGGGGCTGAGAATGTGGCACTGACAAAAAGTGTGATGAGTGACTGAGTGCCGATGTGAGGGGTGAGGTAAGGTTGCTCTGAGTGAGTGACGAAGGACACTGGCACAGTATCAAGCCATCCAGGTTCAAGTCCTGGTTCTGCCACTTACTAGCCATGTGTGTGTATCTGTGGGCAAGCCACTCATCTACTCTGTGCCTCACTTTGCTCATCTATAAAGTAGAGGTGGTAATAAAAGAGTCCATCTTGTGAGAAATAAATGAGATAATGCAAAGCACGGAGCCTGGCACACGGCGAGGACTTCAGATATGTGCGTCATCACTGTATCACCTGTGCCTCCTTCCCTGGGTCCAGCCAGCCTGTTCTCTACCCAGTTCCACACATTAGCTGGGTCTGTCCAGAGTAGTTCAAAGTGAGGAAGGCAGTTTTCCTCGGTTCATACCTCTCTTTAACTTTGATGCTTCATGAGGGGCTGGCAGCAGCCTGTGCCTTGTCTTCTCCCAGAAGAACTGAGCATGGCTCCAGCTCCTCACTGTGAAGCATGGAAAAAGAGTGAGTCACAGCTCAGAAAGGAAGGGTTTGACAACAGCGAGGGATGGGATGGCAGTGATGGTGACAATTTCATGTTCCTGGTTCTTGTGAGTCATGTAGGGCCCACCACCAGCTTCTGGAAATGGACAAGGGTTTTGAAGTATCAATATTCACCTCCTGTTGATTACAATCAGCACAGTCCTTCTACCACATCCCCAGGAAGCAGGGTCCTGTGGGGATTCAGAGAAGGGGGCTGGCATAGGCCTGGCCTTCTGGAAGCTTTGGGCAGGCTGGTGTGGCCAGAGGAATTTAGGAAATAGCTGAACAAATCACAGCATCATGTACTGACAGGACTTGCAAAGTGGCCCAGCAGAAGATCCCATGAGGAAGGGAGACCAGAATTTCCAAGGAATACCAAAAAGGGTCTAGAAGGATAGGAAGGGCTTGGATAAAGGGAGAAGAGGGTGGAGCTGGAGCATCCTGGGTTCCCTTGGGCTCGCTGCTACCCTCTCCAAATGGCCCAACCTGTGTGGAAAGCCACAACGGTCCCATTGCCACCAGAGCCCCACAGCGGTGTTCCCAGGAGGGGCCAGGCTTCCCTTTCAGGCTGGGCTAGAAAAGGTCCCCAAACAGGGAGCTCCCTTCTGGAATGCCATTTCCCAGGGATCCCAGCACCTCAAAGCCAGAAATGGGAGAAGGGGAGGAGGGATCGACTCCTGTAGACATCTGGTGCCTCCAGGCTCCGGTGTTGGCATGGATGGGGGACTTCGCAGGTCCCTGCACTCCTGCCCGCCCCCCCCCTGCCACCAGGCCCAGGAAGAGGTGGGCAATGGTGAGAAAGCCTGAGCTGACCGCTGTTCCCTCACAGCACTGCCATTTCCCCATGTGAAAAATGCAGAGACCACTGTCTTTCTTTCACCTGCAGGGTTAGCTCAATGAAAGAGAATAACTTAAGTGGTAAGTGTGATGGAGGGGTGAAGAGTTGTTCAAGGTGGATGTTAAGGCAGGGTGCCTTCTTCCTCTTCTAGAAAGAATTCCAGGCACATTTTCCCCTCCAGTGGGAAGCAAGACCTTCCCCCACCTGTATCCCCCCACTGGCGGCACAGAAGCCAGCATAATAAGAGCAACCATTTGCCCAGTGAGCAACCATTTGCCCAGTGCTCACCATGGGCTGGGCCCTGCTCTAAATGCTTCATGTGCCTTTGCCATTCACCCTGTGAGGTGGGTTCCATCACGTCCCATTCTGCAGATGAGGAGACTGAAGCACAGGGAGGGAAAGTAACTCGCCCAAGGTCACACAGCGGCTGAGTGGTGAGACTGGATTTGGTTACTAACCACTCTCTTATGCTGCCTCTGTACCTCAGTAGAGCCTCAGTAAATCCCAGGGAGTACCTGAACTACTCTTAGCCCAGACCCTGATAACCAGGAAAACTGAGATGGGGTGAAGCCCCAAGGGTCACTGCAACCCAGTTTTCCTGTATGGCGCTCAGTAGAATCCCCCAGAGTGACTTGGGGTGGGGACAAGACTAAGAGAGACTTGGGGAACAGGGACTGGGAGAGAGACACCTCGAAGCAAACTAAATGGGCTGAAGTCAAGAGGTGCTCGTGGAACTGAGAGCAAATGAGAGGCTGGGGAAGATGGGTCTGGAAGCTGAAGTGCAGAAAATGCTCCTTCTAAAATTATTTTGAAGAGAAGGAAAGAGAAGGACCCTAGAGAGGTGGATCAATAAGAAAGAACAAATGTGCTCAGCTGCCCCTCAGTGACCTCGTGCGCCCTGGCTCACTCCGCGCTCTCAGCTCTCACTCCTGGAGGCCCCCAAATGCGAGAAAAGGCAGGCTGGAAGAACTTGGGACATCTGAGATGGGTCAATAAGAGCCATATCTTGACCTGAATTGCCAAGGGCCACTGAGGGAGTGGAGGTGCCGGCTGGCCAGGGCCTGCGGTGTGAGGCTCTCTGCTGCCTCTCCTGCACCACGGCTCCCCCAGCGCCTCCTCAGTCAGGACCAATAGAGCCAGGCTTCGGGGCCAACCTTGAGGGGTTTCCGAGCAGCTGGACTGCACATTCCTTCCATAGGTGGGGCACCTCAAACGATGGGAGGCTGGGCAAAAACTGTCCTCAGCTAACACCGCCCTCCAGCCTCACCAAGCCCTGCCCACGGGGCTCCTTGAGAGGGGGAGCGCTTAGCCGGGAAAGCTGCGTGTGAGGGCCCTTTCCCACCCCTGCAGTGCCAGGCTGGCAGGGGGAAACAGCCCCAGGGACCAGGCAGACCCCAAGATTTGTAGCCAGTGTGTCTGTCCCCACCAGACTGGGGAGACTGGAAGGCTGGGAGTTGCTGTTGCCTGTCGGCTGGGATCTCAGCTGGGGCTGCTGGATGAAACACCCCCACATGGCCTCTCCACCCTGATTTCTTCACAGCACGGTGCCTCAGGGCAGTGAGACTGCCTGCCTGGTGGCTGAGGCTTCCAGAGTGAAAATTCCTTGCAGTGAGCAGGCAGAAGCCTACTGCCTTCTGAGACCTAGCCTCAGAAGTCACCTGAGGCCACGTCATGTCAGGGACCTCACCCAGCCCTTCCCAGCCTCCCATCACAAAGGTCCACCCGAGTTCCAGGGAGAGGAGACATGAAACAAAAGACAAAAGTCTTTTGTTTCAGGGTAGCTAAAATAAATACCATACAATGGGTTGGCTTAACAACAGGAATTTATTGGCTTGTGGTTTCAGAGGCTAGAAGGCTGGCTTCCTCTCCCTGTCGGTATCTTCTGGCTCTGAGGTTCTGTGGCCTTTCCATCGCGCGGCAACGCAGGTGGTGGAGTCTTTTCCTTCCTCTTCCGGGTTCTGCTGACTCCCAGCGCTGGCTGCTCCCCATGGCTCCTCACTCTGTGGTCTTCCCTATAAGACCTCCAGTGACAGGATTAAGACCCAGCCGCAGTCAGTGGCCACGTCTTAACTGGAGTAACCTTATCGGAAGGTCCTATTTACAATGGGTTCACACCCACAGGAATGACTGAGATTAGGAATGTGCTCTTCTGGGGTACATAGCTCCAAGCCACCACAGAGGGTATCGGGGTCACACTGTGAGAAGAACATATGGGATGGGAGCTGTGGTTGCAGCCACCCATGGAAAGTGCCGTCGGTCACCCCAGACTATGCCTACAAATAAGGTAGCCCTTCCTTTCCTGTCCATGTCATCTTGGCACAGCTCCCCAAAATGCTCACCTCCAGATATATCTGAGTGCACCAGAAGTGCTCTATGCGTGTGAGCTATTCCCTTGATGCAGTGGTCACCAGCCCAGAGGCCCTGGAACACAAAGGCCAAATTAAGATTCTGAAATTACATGGCTTATTAAATTGATTGAAACACACAGCAAGAAGCAAGGGAAAAAAAAGGCAACCTCTCAGGCTAGGGTACCCACGGTACCTGAATCCCGAGGTGCAGTGTTCACAGGTTCTGTTTCCCTCAGCGGCATCAGCCTTGCCTGCTGATGGTGGGGACGTGGACCTGATCAAGAATGGGCAAGGGGCTCGGCAGACAGAAGGTGCCTGCAGCCAACACTCCTTCACTCATCAGAGGTGCAGGGCCATGTACCCCGGGTGCAGCTCTCACCTGGAGAAATGGGAACATCCTCTCCCCAGCAGGGGTGTGGTGAAGAATAGACGAGGTAGGGGGGCTTGGCACATAGCAGATGCTCAATAAATTATTTGTATCATTACCATTTTCACTGGTGAGTGAGGCCTCCCACCTGACTCTGGCACTGAGAGTCCAGAGGGTCATCCCAGGGCTCGGGCAGGAGTCCCTGGGGCTGGGGCTGGGCTCCTCTGGCCCCTTTGACCATTTTCCATCTTCCCTTTCTTCATAAGCTGCAATAATTTAACAACCTCAGGAAGCAAAAAAAAAAAAAAAAAAAAAAAAGAGCTGGGGGAGCAAATGTGGAAGAGCTTAAATTAAAATTAAATTGAAATAAATTAACTTTCCGCACTCATCTCTCAGGCCAAATTATTGCTGAGCACTTCCGGCTGCAGAGGAGACAGGCCCTGATGGTGGGTTCTGGAGCCTCCTGGCAGGTCCCCCAGAAGCCAGCGCTGGGGGCCGTGCCCCTGTTGCTGCCCTCCTGTGACTGCTGCCTCTGGGAAACTTTCGTGGCTGGGGGAGGTGCTGTGGGTGTGCAGGGGACCCGAGGCTCCAAGCTAAGCATGCCTCCCTCTGCCGCCTTCACCCTGCCTGCACTGCAGCATTAGGTCCCAGGTGGAGGCGACGCTTGAGCCCAGGACAGATGGTCCCGCCTCCAGCTCCCTTGGCACGAGGAGATGCATCTCTGGTTGGTAGCAGTGGGGTTTAGTGCACCCACTTTGACCCCTTGGGCTTCTCCAGACTAAATTAGAGTGCGGCAGGGATGGGGGACTGTCTGCCTTGCCGGGCCCAGGCCCTTGGCTGCCAGAGCGCCCCTCCCAGGCTGCCTTGTGCACTTCAGGCCAAAGCAAACCAGGTTCCGGCCTAGGCCGGTGATTCATGGACTTGTGCTTCTTTCAGCTTCCCATCAAATCCTCCCAGGGTCCAAGGGTAGAAGAAAATTTGCCACAAGCATAGGATTTCTTTCAAGTCCAGATTCTGACTGAAAAATTCATGTGCATTTCGTGTTCTGCCATAATATATTCATGTTTATTTTAATGTGCGATGTTTTAGAATATTTACCAATGAGTAAACCCGACATGCCCGGAGGCTGTGCCCTTTTACCCTGGACCTTCCAGCAGCCCCTGATTGAGAACCAGCCTCACAGTCCCTCTGCACCCCACCCCCACACACCCAGGCTGGACTCCTTGGAAGGTGGGAAACTCCCGATTCTGAAACTGAGGGCACCAGGTTCTCACTGCAGGGCACGGGCAGGCTCAGGGCCAGGAGTGGTGGGCTCCCTCCTTCCCTGAAGAAGGCCCTGCCCACCCCACCTTGCTCCCGGGACAGGGCAGTAGACCAGTAGAACCAGCCCTGGGGCCACCAGGGCCAAGCCAAACATCTGGGCTGAAAGAGTCTTGGAAGGCAAGAATTCCAATCTCTACATTTTACAGATGAAGAAACTGAGGCCCCAGGATGACGCATCCTCCCCAGGCCACACAGCCAGCGGGGGCTGCTTGGCGCCAGGCAGGAACGCTCTTCTGATGACCCAGCGGCTATAAAGTCCAGGGTGAGCAAGCAAAGCCCATCCTCCCAGTGCCCATCCCTCTCTCCCTCCCCCAACTTAGAGGGTGATGATAACCCTCCCCAGGCTGCAAGGAGGCTGATTAATTAATTAACCCTCATTAAGGGCTCAGGCACAGGCTAATGGGCAATAGGCATTCTCGTTATTATTTTTAATCAGACTTTGCAATTTTATAGCTCCCATCACCCAGGACTATTGAGTGTCTCCTGAAGTTAATTAAACCCGCCAGGGAAGGGTTGGGCTGGGTGGGGGAGGAGACAAAGGGTTTGGGATGGGGGGTGCCTAGGGATCATGATTCCCCTCAGGGCTTAGGCCCAGGGCCCACTTCAGGGGAAGAAGTGAGAGGGTGAGTGGGAGAGGTGCCCCCTCATGTGGTCACATGACCATCCTACCCTGAGGGAGACAGGGAATGGGCAGGAGGGGCGAGGGCCAGGGCGTCCTAGGCTCCAGTGTCTTCACTCAGGGACAGGCACCTGCTCTCAATTTACCTCTCCAAGCAGCGGGGAGAATTAGGAGCTAGAGACTGAGAGTAGAACTTCTCTTGGTCTCTGTGATTTTCACTGTGTAAGGGGCACCCTTCTGGGGAGCACCCCTACTTTGCGTGCCCTTTCTCTTTATTTCACTCATTAAGTCAATATGTCTATCTGAGGCATCTTGGGTGCATAGGCCTGTGACAGAAGCTGGAGACAAATGAGTGGTCCAGGCTGGTCTCCACCTCCTGGAGTTCACAGGCTAGAGGCAGCCTCCTTCCTTTCCTGCCACCTCCCTGCATCCTTGGGTGCCATCTGCCTTGCCTGCCTGTGCCCCGGACCCTAGCTCTTCCTTGGGCTCCGACACTGAGCAGGCGTTATGGGCAGGGTGGACCTGTGGTCCAGCTGGGGCAGTGCTTTTAGCATGTGCCTTGTCACATCGGAGGTCCCTAAGGATCCTGCTTCCTGGCTTTGTCTACTCTGGGATCACAATCTCGACAGCAGTAGGATGGGTCCCAGCCCTTTAAGAAGACTGTATAAGGGCTCACTGAAAACTACTGAAATGAGAACCATATACAGTTTACTATACAGTTAAACCAAATTATGTATAACAAATTATGGACAATAAGCAAGTCATTCTGATATAAATTCATATCTTTATTATTTTAAGTTTGAATTAATTTCAGCTACAAGTCAATCCATCAATACATTCAAAACTCTTAAAAATAAATCTAATCTATAACCCAAAGAATGAAAGAGGACCCCTATCTCACCCCCTATACAAGAATCAACTCAAAATGGATCAAAGACCTAAATATAAAAGCCAGAACCATAAAACTACTAGAAGAAAATGTAGGGAAACATCTTCAAGACCTTGTAGTAGGTGGTGGTTTCTTGGACCTTACACCCAAAGCACGTGCAACAAAAAAAAAAATAGATAAATGGGACCTCCTCAAAATTCAACACTTTTGCACCTCACAGGACTTTGTCAGAAGGGTGAAAAGGCAGCCAACTCAATGGGAAAAAATATTTGGAACTCACATATCTGATAAGGGTTTAATATCCAGGATGTATAAAGAGATGTCACAACTCAACAATAAAAAGACAAATGGGGAAGCGGCTGTGGCTCAATCAGTAGGGCTCCCGTTTACCATATGGGAGGCCCCGGGTTCGGTTCCCGGGGCCTCCTGGTGAAGGCAAGCCCGCCCGCACGGTGTGGTTAGCTGACCCAGAGAGCACAAGCAGCAAGGGGGGGATAAATGAATAAATAAATAAAATCTTTAAAAAAAAAAAGACAAATGACCCAGTTAAAAAATGGGCCAAAGACTTGAATAGACATTTCTCCGAAGAAGAAATACAAATGGCAAAAAAACACATGAAGAAATGCTCACATCACTCATGAATAGGGAAATGCGAATCAAAACTACAATGCGATATCATTTCACACCTATCAGAATGGCCACTATTAAAAAGACAGAACTACAAGTGTTGGAGAGGATGTGGAGAGGATGTGGAGAGATAGGAACACTTCTTCACTGTTGGTGGGAATGCAGGATGGTATAGCCACTGTGGAGGACTGTTTGGCAGTTCCTAAAGAAGTTGAATATAGACTTGCCACGTGATCCTGCAATACCACTACTGGGTATATACCCAGAAGAACTGAGAGCAGTGACACGAACAGACATCTGCACACCGATGTTCATAGCCACATTATTCACCATTGCCAAAAGTTGGAAACAACCCAGGTGTCCATCAACAGATGAATGGATAAACAAACTGTGGTCTATTCACACGATGGAATATTATGCAGCTGTAAGAAGAAATGAAGTCGTAAAGCATATGGCAACATGGATGAACCTGGAGGACATTATGTTGAATGAAGCAAGCCAGACACAAAAGGACAAATACTGTATGAATGCATTACTATGAACCAAATATATTGTGTAATATATTGTTTGATTCAAAAAAATTTTTATATGTATCCATTACATTTAACTGAAAAATGTATATATTTATTCATCTGTGTTTACTTTTTAGTTTTTAATTGTTTATATTTTCAATTATTAAATGTACAAAATAAAGTAAAAAAACATAAATAAATAAATAAATCTAAAGTCTCCATAGACCCAACTATTACACCTCCTTGCCAATCTGTTTTTTTTTTTTTAAGGTACCAGGACAAGGAATTGAACCTGGGACCTCATAGGCAGGAGGCCGGCACTCAACCACTGAGCCACATTGGCTTCACAGATATTTTTTAATACTTTTAGTTCCATGTAGATATAGCCACAGAAAATATATAGTATTGTGCTGGGTGTGTGGTTTGTAAAAAAAAAAAAAAAAAATGTAAATGGGATCATATAAATTCTGCAACTGGATTTTTCAGTCAATGATATTTTTTATATCTATACACATTGATACCTTTAAACCTGGTTCAGAAGGAAAACAGACACTTTAAAAGTTTAGTTTTACTTAACAAATAAATCCAAGGGAATACAGAACCAAGTCTGGTGTGGAGATCTCATGAAGTCAACAAGGAACTGGGTTTCTCTCTTTCTTCCCACTACTTTTCTTAGTGTGTGGTTTTTATCCTCTTGGACTCAGGATGTGCTATACTCCCTGGAACCTCATCTTAATAACAGTGTAAACTCTAAGCCCTAAGTGTCTAGGATAAATCTAATAAAAATGTCCAACACCTATTCGGAGTCTTCCCATCCCTGAACATGGTATAATTTCTATTTACTCAGCTTGTTTTCTTGCATATTCTTCTGGAACAACCTTACTTGGTCATGGGTTGGTTAGGATGTTTGTATCTATGTTTTTAGATGAGAGTGGACTATAGTTCTTCCTTTGTGTTTTCCATGTATGCTTTTAGGACCAGAATTATGCTATCCTCAGAAAATGAGATCGAGATTTTTCTATCATTTTCTGTGCTCTGAGAAGTTTATACAAGAATGGCATTTTTTTTTTTTTAGGTACCGGGGCTGGAAATTGAACCGGGGCATCATATGTGGGAAGCCGGTGCTCAACCACTGAGCCACATCAGCTCCCCTGAGTTAGTTTTTACGTTTTGTTTTTGTTTTTGTTTTTAGGAGGCACCCGGGAACCACAACTGGGACCTCCAGTGTGGGAGGCAGGCACTCAACTGCTTGGGCCACATCCGCTCCTGTGGATGGGCATTCTTTAGTAATTTGAAAGTCTGGTAGAACTTACTTTTTTTTTTTTTTTTTTTATACCGGGAGGTCCCGGGTATCGAACCCGGGTCCCTCCATATGGGAGGCGGACGCCCAACCAGTTGAGCCACATCCGTCCCCCTAGAACTTACTTTAAATACTGCCAGTGTCTGGTATCTTTTTTTAAGTTTGGCCACTGACCACCATTTCCATTTTTTCTATGTTTATTTGTCTGTTTGGACTTTTTAATTCTTCTTGGACCTGTTCTGGTCATTTATTTTTGTGTAAGTATTCAAATATATTAGTAAAAAGTTGTATGTTCTTTTTCTATTTTAAAATCATTTCTATCCATAGTAATATAAAATTTTCATTCTTGATGCTGTTTGCTCAGCTTTCCCACTTTTTTCTTGATTACACTTGCTAAAGGTCTGTCTATATTACTAATGATTTTTTTTTAGATTTTATTCTATTTATTTATCTCTCCCCCCGACCTTGTTATTTGTGCTTGCTGTCTGCTCTCTGTGTCCATTCGTTGTGTTCTTGTCTTTTTAGGAAGCATGAGGAACCAAACCCAGGACCTCCCATATGGGAGGGAGGCACCCAATGGCTTGAGCCACTTCTGCTCCCTGCTTGTTGTGTCTCTCATTGTGTTTCCTTGTTGTGTCTCTTTGTTGTGTCATCTTGTTGTATCAGCTCGCCATGTCGGCTCGCTGTCTTGCTTGTCAAGGTGCTGGGAACCGAACCTGAGACCTCCCATGTGGTAGGCAGGCGTCCAACTGCTTAAGCCACAGCCACTTCCCTACTAATGCTTTTATTTATTTATTTATTTTTTTTTTTTTTTACCGGGAGGTCCCAGGGATCGAACCCAGGTCCCTCCATATGGGAGACGGATGCCCAACCATTTGAGCCACATCTGTCCCCCTACTAATGCTTTTAAAGAGCCATTTTTAGTTTTGTTGATCAATTCTTCTACTGTATTTTTCTCTTTCTTTAAGTTTTGCTTTTATCATTAATTCTTTCTACTCGCTTTGTGTTAATTAGTTGTTCTTTTTCTATCTACATAATTAAAAACCCTAGTTCATTTATTTTTAGTCTTATTTTCTTAAAAATGTATTAAGGACTATACATTTTCCTGAGTATGACTTTGGCTGCATCCCACAGGTTATGTACTACTCTTACTTCAGTTATAAACAATTGATAATTTTGTTTTTTTCTTAACCCTAGTAATTTAGAGCTTTTAATGCTTATATATTGCAACCTATTTTGGCTTGTACTATCATTTTTAGTTCTGGCTTTCTTTTTTTTTTTTTTTACCGGGAGGTACCGGGGATCGAACCCCGGTCTCTCCATATGGTAGACAGACGCCGAACCTTTTGAGCCACATCCGTTTCCCATCTGGCTTTCTTTTTAAGAGATTTAACTGATATCAATCTGACCTTATGATTTTGTAGGTAATATAATATTTTACTCATAGAAAATTCTTAAAATTTATCTTTATTCTTGTTCTTCAATTATACAAAGATGTGTCAGGATATGAAATTAACTGATAGTGGACACTTTCAATCTGAAACTGACAGCTTCCTTGAATTTTGGGAAATTTTATATTTACATTTGTTTTCTATGTTCCATTAAGTACAACTTTCTCTTTAATCTCACTTTTTTCTTCTCTGAACGCCTATTAAATGGATGTTGGAATTCCTGGATTTGCTATTCATACATGTATCTTTTCTTTCATGATCTATATAACTTTATACCTTTCTGTTGCATTCTGGAAGAATTTCTCACTTCTATCTTTCAGCTCACTAATTTGCTTTTCAGGTGAGTCCATTCTGTTACTCCCACTTACTCATTTATTTTCAAAAATTACATTTTAAATTTCTATGTTCCTTAACTGAATATTTTTCAAAATAAGCAATCTTTGTTTCATGGATGAATATATTTTCAGTATTTGTTTTAAAATTTTGTTCTGCCCACTCTGTTAACTGTTTCCTCAGATATAATTCTTCCATTTGCTGATGTCTTTAATCAGTATGGTTTTCCTTAAATGTCTGCTGTATGGGGTACAATTGTCAGTGGTGAGAGAGGAGGGCCACACACAACCAGATGGGCTCCTGTCGGAATCTTCCAGGTGGAGTTGTTCCCTGTTCCTCCCAACCTGTAGGGCTAAGGTATGGCCCCTGGTTTTTTGTTTGTTTGTTTGTTTGTTTTAACCTAATCTCTCACACTCATTGCTTCAGTTGAGGCAAATACCCAAATTGTTGCTGTTTGACCCAGAGTGCAGTGTGTGTGAATACCTGCACACTTATGCTCTGGCAACTTCAACCAATCACCCGGCAGTTGCTCCTGGGTCCATTCCTCCCAGGATTCACACCCACTGGGCATGAAGCTCTTTCTGGTGCTTGGACACACACTAACCGTTTTAAGTCAAGTCATCCTTGTGTACAGTGTATCTTTTCAATAGAAAGGCTCAAGCCTTTTCTTATTTCAATAAATTTTTCTTTAATTATATTTTCAAATATTTTTTTCTGTTCCATTGTTTTCTCCTTTGGAGACTACAATTATGTGATGATGGATTGCCTTTGCTTGCCTTATATATCTGTCTTTTTCTCTAATTTTTAGAGTCACTTTATTTCTGTTTTATTTTGTTCTCTTTATATATATATATGGTGTCTATAGTTGTTGAACTCTGTCATTTAGTCTAAATTCTGAAACAGACTTGTCTTTTCTTTTATGGGAGGGAGAAGTAGGATTTACCTTTTAACTGAATCATCCTGGCTGTTGTGTGGAGAGTGGGCCATGGGGGTGCAAGAGAGGAAGGAGTTAGGAGACTATTGCAGAGGTCCGAGGGAAATGTGGTGACTTAGACTGGAGGGTAGAGGTGGCTATTGTGAGAAGCATTGGTTTAGAAGGTATTACTGACACAATATGCTGCTGGACAGAAAGACAGAGAAATCAAACATTTGAGCCACTGGATAGATGGGAAACACTGGAGAAGGAGCACTATTGGGAGAAAAAGTTAAGAATTTGGTTCTGGATATCTTAACTTTGAGATGCCTATTAGATGTGCAGTTAGAACAGGCAATTGGATATTTGCATCTGGAGTTAAGGGAGAGGTTGGGGGTGAAGATAAATATTTGGAAGACCCCAGTCTATAGTATGCTTGGGACTAAAAGAAATCACCTAGTGGATCAGGGAAATAAGGAAAGAGAAGAGGTCTGAGCTTGAGCCCTGGAGCCCTCCAGCATTTAGAGGTCATGGGACCAGGAGAATCAGGAAGGGTAAACAACCACATCAAAAACTGCTGAGAGCAAAGAAGAG
Organism: Tolypeutes matacus; assembly: GCA_026826555.1. Classification (NCBI taxonomy): domain Eukaryota; kingdom Metazoa; phylum Chordata; class Mammalia; order Cingulata; family Chlamyphoridae; genus Tolypeutes; species Tolypeutes matacus. Next base: position 155,330 of record JAKSZT010053770.1, on the reverse strand, counting down.
GAGGACTGAGAGAACTGACCATGGGAAAGCAGTTGGTGACCTTGTATTGTTTTCTGATTAGAGTAGATTAAAGAATAAATGGCTCATTGGACTCACCCAGGACAGCTGGTGGGGAGATGATGATGGACAACGGCCGTGCCAGGGAATGGAAAGAGTCTGCAGCTGCAGGCAGGATAACCCCATCCATCTTCTCCATGGGATATAAGCCCCCTCTCAATTGAAGGTGGTGTGGACATCACCATCCCAGACTCCTCAGGATGGGGGGAAAAGCTATGGACTAGAGTGGACTTACTGGTATTCTACTATAGACATATTGTGATTCAAGCAATGGAAGAAATTACAACATTGATGTGGAGCCAGTGGCCACTGGAGGCTATGAAGGCAGGGAGAGGGAAAAGCAGTTGTAATACAGGGGCTTTTTCGGGACTTGGGAATTGTCCTGAGAGACATTGTAACGACAGATATATGCCATCTTATATCAACATATAACATGCAGAACTGTGTGGGAGAGAGTGTGGCCTACAATGTGAAATGCTTAGTGGCAAAGCCCCAGGATGCGTTTATCAATTGCAATGAATGTGCCACACTAATGAAGAAAGTTTATGTGGGAAGGTGTGGAAGGTGTGGGAAGTGGGGCGTATGGGAATCCCTATATTTTTTGTGTAGCATTTATGTAATCTAAGGATCTTAAAAAAAAAAAAAAGAATAAATGGGTCTTTCCTTTCTTCTTTCCTTACTTCTTTACTTTTTTCTTCCCTTTTTCCTTTCTTCACTCCTGAATAATTCAGTACTGAAGCTGTGGTGGATCTGGGCCATGTAGGCATCCAAGGTTGGGCGTGGGGACACAGCCTGGTGCAGGGAGGTCAAGGCTGAGTGGGGAGGGAGGGCATCTGTGCAGGGGGCTGTGGTGGCAGCATCTGCAGAAGATTGGCTACATATGGGGATTGATTGAATAAGCAAATATATCGAAGGTAGTGGGATTCAGAGTTCTCACTGTAGGACAAGGGAATTATAAATAGGAAAAGAAGAAAACCAGGAAAAATTCTATGATATTGGACTGGAATTGGACACATCAGTATGAACCAATGGCTTTTAATGTATATGGATATAGAAATAAATATAAATAAGAATTTGTGTAGCAAGATAAAGAGAGATTTTTCTAATTTTATCCACCGAGGGGGCCTGGGAGCAGCAAGATACAATAGCAAAGAGCACAGCAAGTTTACCATTGTCCCCCTAAAAGGAACTAGGGTTCCTTGGAGAAATAACTGGTTAAAGGGCTTCTCACTGGTCAAATATAGGGCTATTTGAGCATCAAATTAAATAACAATAACATTATAACCCACTGTATAAAATAGGAATCCATGAGCCTATAAGGAAGGAAAGAGAGGAAGGAAGGAAGGAAGGAAGGAAGGGAGGGAGGGAGGGAGGGAGTTAGGGAGGGAGGAAGGAAGGAAAGAAGGAAGGAAGGAAGGATCTTTTCCTTAGAATGCCAACTAAAAAATACAGAAGGACTGATGGAATTGGAAAATTTGGCAATATCATAGTCATAATCAACTCAGTCAAGAAACATCAATGGATGTTAAAACTAGTGAGTGAAAGTTTGAAGAGTAACAGGATATGACAGAACTTAAAAATATATATTGATTATCAAAGAATTGAGTGGTTTTTCAGTGGAGAAACCTGGCAGACACCACCTCAGTAACTAACAAGGTTAACATCATCAGTAATGAAACAAACTGAAATCGTGTACTACCTGCTAGGATTCAATGAGAAGAACGCAGCATCACATCTGTGATCTCCTGCCAAAGGCACATAACCTGAATCCACTCATGAGAAAACATCAGAAAAACACAAACTGAGAAACAGGCTAGAAAATAACAAGCCTGTAATCTTCAAAACAGTCAAGGTCCTTTAAGTCAAGAAAAGACTGAGAAGATATTCTAGACTGAAGGAGACGAGGCAGCTAAGTGAAACATCTGCTCTTGGATTGGATCCTTTTGGTATAAAGGACATTGTTGAGACAATCCATGAAATTTGAATGGAGTGTGCAAATTAGAAGGTAGTCATGCATCTATGTTAATTTCCTTATTTTGCCGGCATATTATGATTATTAGAATGTCTGTGTTTGAAGGAAAAGCACACTAAAGTATTCTTGGGTGATAAGGCATCATGTTAGCAACTTACACTCAAAGAATTCAAGAAAAAGAGGGTTTTACATAACTGTTTTTGCAACTTTTCTTCAAGTTTGAAATATTTGAAAAGGAAAAAAGAAAACAAGCAAATAAAAATGCAAGAAAGGGTACATTGATGAGGAAGCCAACAGATAAATCCAAAAAGTGGAGCATCATATAAGACAGCTGTTATCAGTGAGATGAGAAATATAAGGGGAGGGGGTGGGGCTCACGCTCTAGATGGAAAGAGACTTAAGAGACACAACAAACCAGTGTATATCTTGATTTCGATAAACTAGCTCTGCAAAAAACATTTTAAAGATAACCAGGGAAATCTGAATAGGTACTATTAGATATTACTAAGTAATTATTCCTAATATTTTAAATGAGAAAGCCATTGTGGTTATGTAAGAAAATGTGCACTTTTTTTTTTTTTCAGATTCATTTTGAAACACATGGAAGTGAAATGACATGAGGTTGGGGACTGGCTTTAAAATACATCATAAAAAGGGGGGAATAGGCAAATCAAATAGAGAAAAACCTTTGATAATGATTAAATTTGGTATTTGGGGGCTCATTATACCAATCTTTCACTTTTGTCAGTGTTTAATATTTTTCATAATTAAAATAAAAAGGGAAGATTAAATGCAGAAAGAGGAGATAAGAGTCAAGGAAGTGTTTTTCTTTCTTTTTTGCATTAAGGTAAAATTCACATAACATAAAATTAGCCATATTGAGGTGTACAATTCAGTGGATTTTAGTACATTCACAAGGCTGTGTAACCATCACATCTATCGAGTTCCAAAATTTTTATCATTCCCAAAATAATTCCCAATCAACTAAGCAGTGCTCCCCATTCCTTCCCCCTCACCCCCGAGCCCTTGGCAACCACCAGTCTGCTGTCTCTATGTATTTACCTATTCTGGCCATTTCCTAGAAGTGGAATCATACAACATGTGGCCTTTTGTGTCTGGCTTTTTTCACTTCACATAATGTTTGCAAGGTTCATCCGTGCTGTAGCATGTATCAGCACTTCTTCCTTTTTATGACTAAATAACATCATATTGTATGGATAGACCACATTTTGTTCATGTCCACTGATGGACATTTGGGGTATTTCCACCCTTTGGCTGTTATAAGTAGTGCTACTGTGAACATTCGTGTAAAAGTATTTGTTTGAATACCTGCTTTCAACTCTTTGGAGTATATGCCTAAAAGTAATTGCTGGCTCATATGGTAATTCCATGTTTAACTTTTTGAGGAATTGCCAAACTGTTTTCCATAGTGGATGTACCATTTTATATTCCCACCAGCAATGAGGGTTCTAATTTCTCCACATCCTTGCCAACACTTATTATTTTCCATATGTTTTTAAAATTATAGTCATCCTAGTGGGTGTGAAGTGTGTATATTTTAATTATTATCATGGTATATTTGTATATAGGAAGGGTTTAGTAGAGAGAAAAAGCTGATGTATGATGGAAAGAGAGAGGGGAATCATTGCAAGAGGAAGTCCTTGACTTGGCAAGGGAGGATGGAATAACTTCAGGTACAAATGTGGGGCTGTCCATCTCTCGTCACAGGAGGAAAGGCAGCTTGCAGCTGCTGCAAGCGGCTCTATAGATGTGGCGGTGGGAGTGTAGAAATCCTCTTCCCATTGATTGTGTTTCCTCAGTGAAATAAGAAACAAGAGCATCCATTGGTAAGAGCGAAGAAGTGTTGGAGATGTTAGGAGACACAAGAAGGTGTGAAATGTTCAGCTAGGAGAGTGAGAAAATGAATTGAACAGGGAATGTAGAAGGAAAGCCAGGACTTAGTGAGCCCCATTTAAGGCTGTGTTCATGAATTTAAAGTGCGAACAGGCAGCTCCCTTCCGCTGCTCAAGTGGGGATGTGGAAGGCAGGGAGAATTGGATTTAGTCAGCGTTGGAGTTTGGTCAGGGAAATACAGTGGGAGAGAGCAGCAAAGAAAGTGAGAGATGATTATAAAGATAGAATGGTCATACCATGTTCATAAGAACACTGGAGGGAATTTGCTGAAAATATGGGTGGTGATGAGTGAGTGGAACGCTTAAATGGAAATTTTAGAGGGATGTCAAAATTAGTAAGGGCGAAGTCTATGATATGACCATGGAGTGAGTGACTTAGGTGGGTGGAAATTACTGGAGAAGAAGAGGTGAATGTATGGAGAGGTTGGGGAATTGGATGGATTGTCTACTTTTAATTTTGGCAATGATATTTTTAACTTCCTAAACTCTTGCTTTCTGTTCGTTTTATAGCATTCTGTTCTTGTTTTATGGCTGGAAATTTTTTCTGAATCTTTCTAGAATACTAATTAGAGGTTTTTCTTCATTAAAAGTTTTTCTTTTGTTCCCTCAAATTATCTTTATTTTCTTTGATTTTGGTTGTACTATTCATTTTTTTTTTTTTAATCATTTTCATTTGTGCTTAACAGCTGTTTCATCTGTGCTTCCCTCAGAAGTCTAGTGGTACGTGGCTGTTTGTTCATACTTCAGAACAAAGAGCTTGGCGGTTGGAATGGGTTTCCTCTGTTGTTTTGTGAGTAAATTTTGGTCTCTTTCCTGAATGGAAAGGTTCTGTGTAACTGGGTGGGGCTTTTCCATTCTTAGGCTTTTTTGTGTAT
>JAKSZT010053770.1:137428-150503 GCA_026826555.1 Tolypeutes matacus | reverse complement strand
AACCTGTTTTCTGCCTCATGTCCCCTCTGCCACCTCCAACCCCCACTCCACCTGCTGTCAGGAGCCCAGAGCTCCAGGAAGTTCAACTCCTTGGTGAGGGGGGTGTCAGAGCTGTAGCTGCTCCCACATTTCCATTTACTTTGTCTTCCAGAAATGAGTTAAAATCTCATTGCTAATCACTGCCATCCCACCGCCACCCCAGATCTATCTGTTGGTTTTGGATTATTCTTTTTTTTTTTTAAAGATAATTGTAGATTCACATGCAGTTGTAAGAAATACAGAAAGATCTCATGTATCCATGATGCAGTTTCCTCCAATAATAACATCTTACAAAACTACAGTATATTACAGCCATTTTGTCATTACACAGTGCAATAGAGTATCAATTGACATGGATCCAATTGACTGATCTTGACCCATTTCTCCAGGTTTACTTGTACTCCTTTGTGCATGTGTGTGTGCATTTAGTTCTACACAATTTTATCACATGGGTAGTGTGTATCACACAGTCAAGATACAGAACATTTCCTTCACCTTCAATATCAACCCCACTTCCCTCCCACTTTCCCCCCACCCTCATCCTTTTAAAATTTCTTTTAGCATTGTTTTGTAGTTTTCTGCATATAGGTCCTGTACTTCTTTGGTTAAATTAACTCCTAAGTATTTGAGTCTTTTTGTTGCTATTGAAAATGGAATTTTCCTCCTGATTTCCTCCTCAGATTGTTCAGTACTAGTATACAAAACAATTTTACTGATTTTTGCGTGTTGATCTTGTATCCTGCCACTTTGCTGAACTCATTTATTGGTTCAAGTAGCTTTGTTGTGGATACTTCAGGATTTTCTAAATACAGGATCATGTCATCCCCAAACAGTGAGAGTTTTACTTCCTCTTTTCCTATTTGGACGCCTTTAATTTTTTTGTCTTGTCTAATTGCCCTAGCTAGAACTTCTAGTACAATGTTGAATAACAATGGTGACAGTGGGCCCCACCCTCATCCTTAATCCCTGGCCACCACTAATCTATTCTCCATTTCTATAATCTTGTCATTTCAAGAATGTTTTAGAAATGAGATTATATAGTATGTAACCTTTTAAGATTGGCTTTTTTTGACTCAGTCTAATTCTCTGGAGATTCATCCAGATTGTTGCATGCATCAACAGTTCATTCTTTTTTGTTGCTGAGTAGTGTTCTGTGGTATGGATGTACCAGTTTGTTTAACCATTCACCTTTTAAGGGACATCTGGGTTGTTTTCTATATTTGGCTATTACAAATAAAGCTACTGTAAACATTTGTGTACAGGGTTTCGTGTGAAAGTAAATTTCTATTTCTCTGGAATAAATGCCCAGGAATGCAATTGCTGGGTCATCTGTTTAGTTTTGCAAGAAATTGCTAAGCTCTTCTCCAACAATGTTAAGTGATCCAATTCCTCACCGGCATTTGGTGTTGTCACTCTTTTTTATTTTAGCTATTTTGATTGGTTGTGGTAATATCACACTGTAATTTTAACTTGCATGGCTAATGACATTAAACATCTTTTCATGTGCTTATTGGCCATCTGTATAACTAAGTGAAATGTCAGTTCATGTCTTTTACCTATTTTCTTTTGGATTGTTTGTATTTTTACAGTTGAATTTTTAGAGTTCTTTGTATATGCTAAATACTAGTCCTTTGTCAGATATGTGGTTTGCAAATATTTTTTCCCAATCTGTAGCTTGTCTTTTCATCTCCTTAAAGGATCTTTCACAGAGTAAGCAATCTGAACTTTGATGAAGTCCAATTTGTCATTTTTTTTTTTTTTTTACCGGGAGGTCCCCGGGATCGAACCCGGGTCCCTCCATATGGGAGATGGACGCCCAACCAGTTGAGCCACATCCGACCCCCTAATTTGTCATTTTTTTTTCCTTTTATGGATCATCCTTTGTCAAGTCTAAATACTTTTTGCCTAGCCCTTGATCCTGAAGATATTCTCCCATTTTTTTTTCACTAAAAATTTTTATAGTTTTATGTTTCACATTTAAGTCTGCATTTCAGTTTGAGTTACTTAAAAAAAAAAAAAGATGTGATGTTTAGGTCGAAGTTCATTTTTTTTTGCCTGTGGATGCCCAATTGCTCCAACACTATTTGTTGAAAAAGCTATCATTCATCTATTGAATTGCTGTTACACCTTTGTAAAAAATCAGTTGGGCATATTTTGTGTTGGATCTATTTCTGGATTCTCTATTCTGTTTCATTGATCTATGTGTCTATTTCTCTGGCAATACCACATTGTCTCAATTATTGTAACCTTTCCATATAAACTTTAGAATAAACTTGTCTACGTCTAGTAAAAAATCTTGCTGGCATTTTGAGAAGAATTTCATTAAACCTGTAGATCAATTTGGGGAGAATTGATGTCTTAAGGATGCTGAGTCTTCCAGTCCATGGACACGGTATGTCTTTCCAAGAATTTAGGTCTTCTTTGATTTCGTTCATCAGCATTTCATCATTTTAATGAGACATAGGAAGGGCAGAAACAAGTGTGTACCTGATGCCTTGAGCTGGAAGCCTAGTGTAAATTTCCAAGATTCTGCCTCACTAAAAATTGGTGAAGACCTCGAATAAGCTTGGCTAAGAATTATCTTGGTCTAGTTCATACCAGTTTGTTTTTGAGTCACTCATTTTCTACTGGTCCTTTTCTTTGTGCTCCTTGAATTCTATTCTGGGATGGTCTCTCCTTGTATCTATGTTCTTGGTTTATGAGTTGCTCAAAGTTCATACAGAGTCTTTGCTGCTTGGGATGCTATGGAGACTTCCCTTCCTTCCAGTGGGCTCTGCAGTCTCTACAGTTGGTTAGTTATTCTTGGGGGCTGGCTACTTTCTACTTGCTGGCCTGTGGATTTCTAAAGACCTCTACTGCCAGTGCCCTTATTCTGCTCCTCTATGGCTATTTGAGGCTGGGTAGGGGGAAGATGGGGAGAGGGAAGGAGGAGGGAGATGGAAAATAAGGTGGATGATTCTTCTCACTGTTGGGAAGGGTCACTTTTGTTTTTATAACAAAATTTATTTTTCAGAACAGTTTTAGAGTTACAGAAAAACTGAGAATATAGTATAGAGAGTTCCAATGTATCCCATGCCCGGTTTCCCTTATTATAAACATCATAAATTAGCTTGGTACATTTGTTACAATTAATAAACCAATATTGATACATTATATTTAAAGTTTATGGTTTATAGAGATTTCCTTAGTTTTTACCTAATGTTCTTTTTCTGTTCCAGCATACCACATTACATTTAGTTGTTATGTTTCCTTAGGCTCCTCTTAGCCCTTGTAGTTTCTCAGATTTTCTTTGTTCTTGATGTACTTGACAGTTTTGAGGAGTACTGATCAGGTATTTTGTAGGATGCCCCTCTATTGGGATTTGTCTCATGTTTTTCTCATTATTTTATTGGGATTATGAGTTATTGGGAGGAAGATAACAGAAGTTAAGTCTCATTTTCATCACATCATATTGAGTACATACTATCAACATATTTGTTACTGTTAGCATTGATCTTGATGATCACCTGAGTGAAGTAGTGTTTGTCAGCTTTCTCTACTGTTAAGTAATTTGTTTAATTCCCTCTTTTCATATTACACTCTTTGGAAGGAAGCCACTATGCACAACCCACACTTAAGACATCAGAAGTTATGCTCCACCACCTGGAGGGCAGAGTATCTACATTAATTATTTGAAATTATTCTGTATAGATTTGTCTCTTCTTCCCCATTTAATAACTTATTTACTCATTTACTTATATAAGTATGGACTCATGGATATTTATTTTATACTTTGGGTGACAATCAAATACTACTTTTTAATTTAGTTGCACAAATTCTTCCAGCTTTGGCCATTGGGAGCTCTTTCAGTTGGCTCCTATGCTCCTTTGCCATTCCCTCATCAATATGTTTTTTTTTTTTGGGGGGGGGCGGTTGGGTTTAGGCTTGTTTTGTTTCTTTTGAGTACTTCCTTACTTTCTGACTCTTCAAGATGCTCCTGGAACATCTTATATATTTCCTGTCCCAGTCCTAGAATCAGTCACTTCTTCAAGGAGCCCTGATTCCTTTTACTGAAGAATGGAACTAGCAACCAAGATCTGGGTGGAGAGTCATTTTTTAAAAACTTACAAAATGTGAAATATATCACATATACAGAAGGGTGTGTATAATATATACATTCAATTTAAAGATTAGTTATAATTTTTAAGTGTACACAGTGTTGCAGTTGGGCAGTTTGATGTAATTATGAATTCCAAAAATATAATTGGATCATGCTTGTAAACTGATTTATTAATCTGGGCATGATTAAGTTATGATTAGGGCATTGACTGGGCCATGTCAGTAGGGCATTGAGCCCCACCCCTTGGTGGGTGGGCAATCTAATATAAAAGGCAAGGCAAAGAACAGAGTTGAAGCAGTTTTGATGTTGGAAAGAAGGCCCCAGGAGAAGAGAAGCGAGCTGTTCGCCTGATCGTCTAGGTGACCTTGTGGAGGAAATAGGAGCTAAGCCTGGAGAGAAACGCAGCCCTGGGAAGAGAGGAACCCAAGAAGCCTGAACCCTGGCAAACGTTGGCAGCTGTCTTGCTCCAACACGTGGCAATGGACTGTGGTGAGAGAAGACACTTAACACTTTATGGCCTGGTATCTGTGGACTTCTACCCCAAATAAATACCCTTTATAAAGACCAACCCACTTTTGGTATTTCACATTAGCACTCCTTTGGCTGACTAATACAACCATGTATCCACTGCCTAGGTTAAGAAACAGAATAGTATCAGTGCCTTCAAAGCCCATATGTGCCCTTTGCCCTTGTCCAATCTCATGCCCCTCCCTTCCCAGTGGTAACCATTATCCTGAAATTTGTATTATTTCCTTGCTTTTCTCTGTAGTTTTCTCTATGTATATTTGTCTCTAAACAATATATTGTCTAAGTTTGCATGCTTTTGAATTTTATATAAAAGGAAAAATACTCCTTATAGCCTTCTGAGACTCAGTGTCATGCTTTTTGAAAGTCTATGCTGATTCTGGTAGCAGGGATTCATCCATTCTCCTTGCTATTTAGTATTCTACTATATGAATAAACCACAATTTATTTATACATTCTACTATTGCCAGACATTCTTCTCCTGGTGCACACATAACAAGATTTGATCTGAGTTTCTCTAAGGCATATATTTATGAGTGGACTCGATGGGGTGTTAAATCAGCCTTAGCCATCACTTATCTCTGCTCTGAATCCAGCTTTAGCTCTCCGCAGCCTGAGCTCCTGCCACTGCTGCTTCTGTTGAGCCAGACAACTGCCATTGTCTCCATTGTCCCTGCTGGCGATGCCAGGGCTCTGCAGCTGCAGACCTGAAAACTGTGCAGACCTGCCCCTGGGCTGAGCAGCAACAACTGTGGTGCTGAACAGCTCCCTTCAAAGACCCAGTGAGTTTGGGGAGGGGGGAGGGGAGTGCTCCTTCTCACAGGGTATGCTGAATTATGGCAGGGTGGTTCTGAGGATTTACAGAGTGAGTGAACAACTCATGCCAAAGCCCTAGTTCTCTCCAGGGCACAGCCACACCCCCAGGGTGGCTGAAGCAAGGTAAGTTTTAGTTTAAGCTGCCATTTAGCACCATCTCCATGCTCAAACCCACGGCTGAGTCTGACTTGCTTGGCTAAACTCCCTTCTCTCTTAGAGAGAACTGTTTTACAAGGCCTCAGTATTTCCTGCCTAGAGTGTGGTCTCCATCCAGCAGGCCCTCTGCCAAGCCCACAGATTTGTGTGAATGTATCCCAGTCCTGGCATGGACAGGGTCAAGCTGCTCAGCACCCATGTAAATCATGGATGCAAACAGATACTGGGGGGCCTGGGGAAATGTCTATCAAGGGGATCCCTGCTACATACCCTGCTATGATGAGCATCCTCCTAACTAAAGCTTTACCTTCATTGCACCATTATCTTTAGCTTGAGTCTTAAGGGGCCAGCTGACCATCCCATAGCCCCTTTCTTGGGAAATCAGGCCTTCTCTGAGCATAGTCCATCTTCACTCTTTTCCATTTTTGTAGTCCCTAGGAAAGGCTTTTCTCTCCTAAATGAGGGAGGGAAGGAGGGAGGGAGGGAGAGAAAGAGAGAACTGGAGGGAGAGAGAAGGCGAGGAAAAGGGGGACAGGGGGACAGGGACAGAGAGAGAGATTGCATTTGAACGAGGGAGTGAGAAGCAGGAAGGAAAATCATTTTGGGGTCATACCGGAAAAGCTCCCCTCTCAACACCCTGCCTTCAAAGAGAGCACAAGCTCCTCCTGGAACCTCCTCAAGCCAGGAGCAGGATGTGAGAAGTTTACTTTGGACTGGGGGTGGCCCTCCTCTCTTCTCCCGTTGGAGAGCGGCTCAGTCAGTGCTCCACTGCCCGGGGCTTTGCCTCCGCCGGGCTCCCTAATTATCCGGGCCTGTGCAGGGCGCCACGCAGTGCCCAGAGGTCCCACGAGGGGGCGCGCGAGTTCAGCGGCTGCCTTGCTGGCCAAGGGGGAAACCTCTGGACGCTCTGGATGCCTAGGGCTGCAGGGAGACCCCAGAGGCGTCCCGGCTGTCCTGCCCGGCGGATCCCCTGCAAACATCATGCCTGTGGTGAGGAGATGGGGCCCGGACTTGTAGTTAACCAGCTGGGTGACTGCGGGCAAGTTACTCAGGCTTCGAAGCCTCTTTACCTCCTACTTACACTGAGAAACGGGACTAATTTAGGCACCTTTATCACAAGAGTAGTAGTGAGGGGAAAAGAGGTGCTCTGTTAAGACCTCAGAACAGCACTGGGACCCCAGCAGGTTCTTGATAAACCTCAGCTGGCATTGCTGTAGTACTTCTCACACAGTAGAGTAGGAGTGGTTTCCTTGTCTGATTTCCCAGTGGATGGTGACCCCTCAAGGGCGGCGGCTGTTTTACTCATCTAGAGCAATGCCAGGCGTGCTGTGCCTGGGCTCAGTACATGTTTTCTGGGGACCGTGGGCCCGGCCCGGGCTGACAGGCGAGCCCCGCTAGGTATCATGCCTCACAGCTCCTGCCCACTTTCCTCCCACATCCCTGCTGCGGCGGGAGACCCCTGCGTCCTCCCCTCTCTTCCCTGGCGGAGCCAGCTGCCCAGCCTGCAGCCCAGTGGCTCCCCTGTCTCCATACAGCTCCTGTGCAAGCCTTGCTCGCAGCTGTGGAGCGAGTTGCTCCACTGTGCCTTGAGGGAACACAGGCTCAGGCACAACAGAAAATTTCTGCAAATAACAACTTCATTACTTATGCAGCACAACTGGTGCCTTTTCATGCTGCTAATTGTTTCTAAAGGTCCCTCCCCCACAATGGGGAACTTTTGATTCTCCAGTCCTGTTCCCTCCACGAACTTAATCAGATTTTTGAGCCATTGATGATGCCCCATGGGTCAGTAAACAGGTCCGCAGGGATGCTTGGTTCTTGAGTGTTGCAGGGCTAAGAGTACCGCTCACAATTTGGCATATTAGTCACCCTTTCCAGTGCCAGAGGTGGCACAGAGTCTGCCCGAGGCAAGGGAAACAGCGGCTGCTGCCCAGTGGATGCCAGATGGCATTGGCTTGGCCGATCCATCGGTGAACCAGTGATGAGCACCCGATGAGGCATCCTTGAGCCGGGGTCCTCAGGATGCCAGTGCGTGGAGGGAAGGGCCCTCATCTGGTGTTACAACAGGATCATTGTTGAGGGGGCCTTCTGCCACCCACTCATGCGGGCATGTCACTCCCTGGGGGCCCAGGTGTGCACAGTCCTGAATGTTCCACTTCCATTTGATGACGCTCTGTTTTAGGGCACTGCCTAGGTGAATGTTCCACTCACCCAGGATCAAGGACATCATGGGGATTTCTGGCCTCAGGAGGACCTGGAAGTTCTAGGTGATTCTTTCCATTTCCACCAAGGCCCAATAGCACAGCAGAAGTTGCCTTTTGAAGGGGGAGTAGCCCTGGGCTGTGAATGAGAACTTCTTGGCCCGAAAACCCAAAGGTCTGTGATTTCCTGTTGCTCCCTACTTCTGCTGGAGGGACCAGTCGGCGTGGGTCTGGGTGTCAAAAGTCAGGCTCCAAAGGTCACAGAGGCAGTGTGGCTGAAATGGCTGCCTTTACCTGAGCAGGGCCTACTCCTCCTCCGTTCCCCAGGGGAAAGCACCTGCCTTTTGTGTCATCTAATATATAGAGGTGCAAGGAGGATACCAAGATGAGGAATATGCTTGTGCCAATATGCAAATAGCATAATGTCTGGGACCACAAGTACCAAAGGGGGCACTTCTGTATTCAAGCCCTGATAGAATATGGTCAGCTGCCATGCTCCACTCACCTTTTTCATTGCCCACGCCAAGCTATTATAGGCAGAGTTAGTGGAGCGGAGGACACCTGCAGATAGAAGTTCCTTATGACTTCAGTAATGTCCTTTTCCCCACCAGGGAGATAATATTGCCACTGCTGGACAATGCAGTGAGGAGATGGGAGCACTGGGGTGCAAGGCCTGTCACTCGCCCAAATGTGATGGCCAGAATTTGCAAGGATGGAAGAGCGCATCCCAGCAGTGACCACTGGGGGGCGCAGTGATGCAGGACACCAACACTGACCATGCATTCCCCAGAGGGAAACGAGGCCCCGGGGGGGGGGCAGCCAAAAGGCCATGGGGACCGACCTATAGGGTCGTCCCATACCCATGTGGAATGCCCGGAACCTCCCAACACCATTTGCTGCCTCCTTCCCTCAGTGTCTCCCGGAATAGGAGTGGCTTGGGAGCCTGTATCCAAAAGGGCTGTAAAGGTTTGTTCACTGCCCCCAAATCATACATGCACTGGGCATATGGCCTCCAGTCCCCGGGGGGGGTGGGGTGGGGACTCTTCGGCCCACCCCCTAGGCCAATTTTTATTTAGTCCAGCCTGGGTAGAGAGGTCCCGCCCGGGGTCTGGACTCCTCAGTTGGGTCAAACAGGCAGCAGATCTGCAGGTTCCTCCTCCTCCTTTACTGCCCGTATCTGGGGATTGTGGGGAGGGGGTCAGGCAGAGGCAGATTGCTCCCGATGAGCCCGTGGCCCCTCCTTCCTGTTTATATTTTCCCCAAAGTTCTTCACTGGAGATCCATCTGTGGTGTCCTTTGGGACTTCTTGCTTTAGTAACCACAAGAACATAGCTTGGTGACTGGGGACCGCAAGAGGAAGGGGCAGCTGTTGACCCATCCTGCAGGTCCCAGGACCATCTGGGCTAACTGGCGTGTGCCGTCCTCCACCGGCCTAGCTCCTCCACCAGTCACTGTGGTGGCCACTCCCTTAGCATGGGTGCCCCTGCCTCAAGCAGGGAGGGTAAACCTGTTCAATTGCATCTCTCAGGGGAAGCCCTGGGGTGTGGAGCAGAATCACCCTGTCACCCCACTCAGGGGCCCTTTCTAATAAATTCATCAATGTTTCACCCAAAATGGGAATCTGGTAAGGGGCCAGATTCTTCCAGCGGTGATGGAATATCCATGCCCAAGACCCAGTTGCCTCAGCATAACTACGACTTCCTCCTCCTTATCCAAGGCTTAGTTGAAATTTGGGGGGAGTCACCCAGAGTGGAATATGCTCGTCTGACCCCTGAAGGACCCAGTCAAACAAAGGCTGTGGCTGTGCCACCCCTGGCTGGGTGCGCCTGTGGGGGCCTCATGGCCAGTTACTCCCTCCTCACCCCCTGCTTCTTCTTCTCGTAACTACAGTTGACTAAGACACTGTTATAGGACCGAGCTGGACGTGAGGTGGCCAAAACTCTTTCACTCAGCCTTGTTGATGAGGATGGAAGTTGCACCTTCATTTAAAGCTGGGACAGCCACAAGAGGAGATCCTCTCCCTGTATCTATCATTCATATCCCATATCTCCTTCTCTTTAAAAGTTCACACTTTCGTTTTCACCTCTATCTTTAGTTCTATTTGTCTCCTGATATGACCAGCCTCCCACTAACCACAAAAGCAGTCTGGGTGGCCTGAATGCAGGTGTGCCTGGTTCCACAATGAGAACAGATATAAGAAGCCATGAGCCAGGGGAGTGTATGCCAGGCAGTGGAAGCCCCAACCATGGATCTCAGCATGGAACCAGCTAGCCAATTCCCTGGCATTCATGGGACATCTTCAAAGTCCCGTGTATGGCTATCCTTCCACCAAGGGATGGAGACAGAAGCTTAGGGGCAGGAGGCTCTGTCACTGAGAATCCCTGTCCTGATGAGCACCTGGGGCTGCTTGTTCCAGGGAGTTCTGGGTTTAAGTTCTAGTCCAGCTTTTTCAGTAGAACTAACATCTCCCTGGGGCTGTGGAATGAAACCAGACTTAAATATCTGCACACAATAGAAGAAGAGGTGGGGGTAGGTGAGGACTGGGAGATGGCTGCATAACGTGTGTCTGTGATGTCCCCAGCAGCTCCTGGTCTCTGTATGCAGGTGACCCCAGCAGGTGACCTCACCCAGGAGGGCTGCTTCCTCATCAACTGACTCACCTCACCCAAAGTCCACTGCTAACCCCCTTGCTCCACTTTAAGAGTGAATCTTGTGGAAGACACAGTTTTTGGCTCCCTGCACTATCTGAGGCGCTCTGGGTTCTCAGCTCAAGGCTGAACATAGCTATTGCCAGAGTTATTTAGAAACAAAGAGTGGAAGAGGGTTGAATGGGGTGGGAGTGGAGAGCTCAGCCAGGACCCTTGGAATGGACCCCCTTCCCAGCAGCCCGTGCAGCCTGGCTTCAGCCTACATCCTAGGAGAATTATGGACCCTGAAGTTTGACCACATCAGCAGTTTAGCCACAACCCCTAGAGTGGCCCTGAGTGTTCTCAAGGAGTTTTGAGACTCAGCCTTTGCTTGAGCAGCCCAGTACTTTCCCCAAAGTCCCTGGATCATCCCACTGGACCCCACAACTTGAAGGCCAAGGAAATACCTGGTGCA
Organism: Tolypeutes matacus; assembly: GCA_026826555.1. Lineage (NCBI taxonomy): Eukaryota > Metazoa > Chordata > Mammalia > Cingulata > Chlamyphoridae > Tolypeutes > Tolypeutes matacus. The sequence continues at coordinate 139,565 of JAKSZT010053770.1, read as the reverse complement.
GCCAGAAAGGGAAAATCCTGTCTATACCTCAGAGTTCTTGAGGGAAAGAAGCCAAATAGGCCTTGGGGTTCAGTCTGGGATGCTGGGCTCCTGTGGGCCATGTCAGAGCATGCCTTACCTGGCCCTGAAAGGCGTTGCATTTTTCGAGCTGACTGTGATTTCAGACTTGCTGGAGCTTCAGAAAGGGCAATGACCTCTTGACTAATGCCAGGCCCTCCTTGGTTATCAGGTGGACACTAGCCTGGTGAGGGCCCTGCCTTGCCTCGTAGAGGGCACACATCCTCTGGTCCCTGAACTTTGGCTATGAGTAAATGTCATGTAGAACCCCATTCTTAGAGACCCCTCTTCCATGTTCTCCAATCATTTAGCAAATGTTTATTGGTCAACTTATATGTCCCAATCACATGCTAAATGCTATGGCTGTAAAAGTGAACAAAACCCAGCTGACTTTTGCCAACAAAGAGCTTAGTCCAGTAGGTGAAGATGGACAAGAAACAAATAGATAAAAATTACAGAACCAATTGTGTTAAATCTATAATCAAAGGATGAAGTCATTGCAGATGTCATTAATTTTATAGAACAGTTTAACACATAGTTTTAGATAAATGTGTTTAAGAGGCTTAGAGAGATGTTTGAAGGAATGCTTTTTATTTAAAAAGAACAACAGACAACAACAAACAACAACAGGCAAAAAGAAACCAAGAAGTAAACACCTTGAAATTGAAACAATATTGAAAAAATGCAATAAGATAAACTCTGGAATCAAGGCAAAAAGTAAACTAGTGAATCTGAAGATAGTACAAAAGAATTAGCCTAAAATGCAGCACAGAGAGATGAAGAGATTTAAAATAAGGGCTAAGACACATGGATATTTGACTGAAACAGGCTACAACCTATGTAAAATGGGAGCCCCAGAAGAAAATGGAGGTCATAGAGAAGTAATATTTAGAGAGATAATAACTGAAAATTTTCTGTACTGAAAAGGACATGATTTTTTAAATTAAAAGTGCACATATATTGCCAAGCTAAGTAAATAAAAACATGGCAAAAGCTATCAGAGAGAAGAAATAAAATACCCCAAAAGGCATGTCCATTAAACTGTCAGCAGACTGCTCATCAACCATAATACCTGCTAGAAACAATGGAGTAATATCTTCAAAACCCTGAGCTTAATATGCAGCTAACTTAGCATTCATGAGCAAAGACACAATAAAGATATTTTCAGAGATGCAAAGACTAAGAGAATTTACCTTCCACAGATGTTCACTACAAGAAAAAGTAATTCAATAAGAAGAGAAATGAACCCTGAAAGAAGATGTGGAATACAATAAAGTGTGGGGAGAACGGGCATTGATAAAATGTTAGTAAATTTAATTACATACTGACTTTAAAAAGAAAGTTCTGTGTCTTAAAAAAGGTGAAACAAACTTTAAAAATACAATAAAAACCTAGGATGGTGTAGTGTTCAGCTGGTAATTAAAATAAGCTAAATGGGCTTGTATTTGGAAGGAGAATAGAAATACTAAATTTTTGACATTGCTAGAATAATTATAGTTAAGCAAGTATATATATATTTTTTATTTATTTATTTATTTATTTATTTTTATTATGGGTAAAAATCAAAATTCTCACAATACATACAAACATTTGTAAAATGATATATAAATATATATGCATATATGTGTATTTGCTTACAAAAATGCTATTTATATATATATATACATATATATTTTAAGAGGTGCTCAGATTACCCAAAATACTACACGGAACCCACTGGGGTTCCCACGCCGCCCACCTCCCACACCTCCCACCATATCCCACACAAACATCTCCCACAGTGTGGCCCACCAACCCCAACGAACTTACACATCCTGGAGCCTTGCCACCAACCATAGACCACAGATCACACTGTAGACCACACTCTCTCCCACTCAGTTCTGAGTGGTGTGTGCTGATTTAAAATGGCCTACATCCATTGCCACAACAGTACCCAGGACAACCTCCAACTCCCAAAGAAGCCCCTGTATTTCAACTGCTCATCCGCTCCCTACCCAAAAACTGTCAAGTGGCCACTGGCTCCACCTCATTGCTATAATTTCTTGCATTGCAAGAATCACCATATGTGAGCAAGAGAATA
>JAKSZT010053770.1:66707-132428 GCA_026826555.1 Tolypeutes matacus | reverse complement strand
TGATTTCCAACTTCATTCCGTTGTGGTCAGAGAAATTACTTTGTATAATCTCAATCTTTCTGAATTCATTGAGTGTTGTTTTGGGGCCTAGCATGTGGTCTATTTTGGAGTATGTTCCATGTGCACTGGAGAAGAATGTAAATCCTGCTGTATTTGGGTGTAGTGTTCTGTATATGTCTATTAAGTCCAAATCTTCTAATGTATTGTTGAGTGCCTTCGTTTCTTTATTGATTCTCTGCCTAGATGTTCTGTCTAATGATGATAGTGGTGTGTTGAAGTCCCCTGCTATAATTGTAGAGGAATTTATTTCTCCTCTTAGTTTTTCCAGAGTTTGCCGCACGTATTTTGAGGCACCTCGATTAGGTGCGTAAATGTTGATGATTGTTCTCTCTTCTTGAGAGATTACTCCTTTTACTAATATGTAGTGTCCATCTTTGTCTCTTACAATAGTTTTGCATTTAAAGTCTATTTTGTCTGATATTAGAATAGCTACTCCTGCCCTTTTTTGGCTATTGTTAGCTTGTAAAATGGTTTTCCAGTCATTCACTTTCAGCCTCCTTGAATCCCTGGGCCGAAGGTGGGTTTCTTGTAGACAGCATATAGATGGATCATATTTTCTTATCCATTCTGCCAATCTGTGTCTTTTGATTGGTGAATTTAATCCATTAACATTCAGTGTTATAACTCGTAACGAATTTCTTACTTCAGTCATTTTTTCTTTGGGTTAATGTATGTCATATGTTGTTTTGTTTCTCTTTTTGAGTTTTCAGTTGTTTTTAAACTCTCCTCCAACTCTCTCTCCTTTGTTTTTTCCTTTCAATTTGTAGAGATTCCTTTAGTATTTCTTGAAGTGCTGGTTTCTTCTTGACATACTCTCTTAATTGCTGTTTATCTGTGAATATTTTGAACTCTCCATCATTTTTGAATGCCAATTTTGCTGGATAGAGAATTCGTGGGTGGAAGTTTTTTTCTTTTAGTGTTTTGACTATGTCATACCACTGTCTTCTTGCCTCCATGGTTTCAGCTGAGAAATCAGCACTTAATCTTATTGTGCTTCCCTTGTATGTGATGGTTCTCTTTTCTCTTGCTGCCTTGAGTATTTTCTCTTTGTCTTGAGCATTGGACAGTTTGACAAGTATATGTCTTGGAGTTGGCCTGTTGGGATTTATACTATTTGGGGTGCGCTGTGCTTCCTGGATCTGCACATCCATCTCTCTCAATAGAGTTGAGAAGTTTTCAGCCATAACTTCCTTCAACACTCCTTCTGTTCCCTTTCCCTTCTCTTCTCCTTCTGGGATGCCCATAATGCGTATGTTTGTGCGTCTTGCATTATCGGTTAATTCCCTGAGACCATACTGGATTTTTTCTATCTTTTTGTCTATCTTTTCTACAATCTCTTTGATTTCAACTGTATTGTCTTCCATATCACTAATTCTTTCCTCTGCCTGTTCAATTCTGCTGCCATGTGAGTCCAGCGTCTTTTTCATTTCTTGACTTGTGTCTTTGTTCGCCATCATATCCATTACCTTTTTAGGTGTGTTAGCTATTTTTTCAGTATGTTCTCCCAGTGTCTTCTTTATATCCTTAATCTCTTCCTTCAGTTCTTTAAGTTGGTCCATGATATTTGTTTGGATAGCTTTGATTAGTTGTTCGATGTACTGCATTGCTTCCTGGTTTTTATTTTGTGCACTGGACTGGTCCATGTTTTCCAGTTTTTCAGAGTCATTTGTATTTTTCTGTTGCCCTCTGGTCATCATATTATCTTGATGGGTTTGTTCAGTTGATTAGCTTTTCTCTATGCTCTAGAATTTTATTTAGCTGTTGGTTCTGCGTGTGAGTTAAGTTTTCTCTTTGGCAGTTTTTCTTCTTATTTTATTTCCTTACTTCTTTCTATGTTCCCTTGAAGGCAAAAGGTTAGGGCCAGAGGAATCAAAAGATGTAAGGAAGGCAGAAGGATAATAGAAATGTTGATAAAAGTTAGAAGAGGGGCAAAATGAGACTTAATGAGATGAATATTTAACTTGTGTAGGCAGTGTAGAGTACTAGGAAAAAATATGGAGTTCCTATAATGGACTGGGAAAACAAATGGAGGAATATATATATATAGTGATTTAGAAGGCTAGAATTATGAGGAGGTAGAGAAATAGTAGAGAAAGGTCTGAAAGGAAAAAGTTAATACTAATAAAAAAAAAAAAAAAGAAAAAAGAAGAAGGAAACAAAATAGATGGGATATAAATTGACACCCTTAAGTTGTGGGCCTATGAAAAAATGTTGTCTCTAAGAGCCACAACAGAAAACAGAAGGCAGAAACATGCAGGAAGGATAAGCGATAGTTTTTAATACAGAATCAATATATACAGCGAGTGGGAAATTACTGAATAAGAAGCCCAGCAAATAAGCGACCAGCTGGCAGCACCTATTTAAAAAAAAAGTAGAAGGAAAAAGGAAGGGGGGAGGAAAATGGGAATAATAGCAATAGACCAGAAAGTAACAGAGAGAAACCAATGATCCAGACAGGCAAGCAGTCAAACAGAGCTAAGGGGGGTCAATGATTCCCCTAGGGTCCACGTGGATCCTTCCTGCCTACTTGTGTTTATCAATGAATTTCCCCACAGGGTTCTATATGCAGGTCCTGAAGCAGCTTTTAGCTATTAAACTAAATTAAAAAGAATTTATTTTTCAATTGTTGAGGTGACCTCACTTTTTTTTTTTTTTTTTTTTTTTTTTTAGCCAAATGCAGGACCCAAAATAATTCCTCTTCTAGACCAACCCCCTTACGGAAGGGACCCTAGCTGGGCCCGTGGAAATTAATCAAGCACGTTCCACTTTCCGGACTCCCCAGGTTAGCTGAAACTCTGATGTTAGTCAGTGAGGAGTGCTAAAGATGGCGGATTCCGCCCCTTTGGCGCCGAGCTCCAGCGTCACCGGGCTGCTCAGTAAATCAGTTTGAGTGCAGATTCGCGTCTGCTCTCAGCCTGGTGCTGCTTCAGTTCGGCTTATCTGCTCCCCAAAGCTATGGGGCGGTGCAGGCAGCCAGATCGATGTCTAAAAATATAAAATACCCTTCCCTGTCTTCCAACCGAACCCTCCCTTCTTTGGGAAGTGTCCCTTCCTCCTGGCTCCGCAGCGGCCCGGGGCCTATCCCTGGGTGGCTAGGGAAATCAGCTGCGTTCCCCGACCAAAATCCCCCCTCCGGTTCACCGGGTGCTGACTAGCTTGTTTGCTCTGTTCACACAAGGTCCAAGGGGCACCAGGCAGCCAGCTCCCCAGAAAATAAAACTTTTTCGCCCCCGCCCGCGGCTCCAAATGGCCGTTTTATTTTTTATTTCCGTAACCGCGGGGCTCAGCCACCTGTGCCAACCTCCACCGGCAGCCTCAAAACTCACGAATCTCCACCGTTCGGTCCACGCCGCCGATCCGCGCAGATAGATGTCCCAAGCTTCTCACTCCACGTGTGCACAGCACAGACCCCCGGGCAGGACCCCGTCCCCAATCCGCCTTGCTCTGGGAGCTTGCAGTGTGCGCCCTCCTACACCAACGCCATCTTGCCGCCTCCTCAAGCAAGTATATTTTTAAAAATCTAAAGGCAATTATTAAAAGAAAAGATATGCAATCCTTATCTTCTAAACCATCAGAAGAATTGTAGAAAGCTATATCAATCCCACAGAAGGAAATTAAGGAGGAGGGAAAAAGCAAATAAAAGGAGTAGTAAACAGATACTACAAAATAAGGTGGTAAAAATGAGTTCAAATACATCAAAAATCAAATTAAATATAAATGATTAAATTCACTAGATGGAGTTTTTTTAAAAAAATCCAGCTCTATGGTACTTATAAGTGCCCACTTAAACCCATAAAGAAAGATTGAAATTAAAGACATGGAAAAAGATATATCATGAAAATACTAATCAAAGAAAGTTGATGTAGTAATTCCAGTATTGGATAAAGTAGATTTTAAAGCAGATATATTAATAGGGATAAAGAGGTAAATCAGGCTAAATAGGGAATCAATAGACAGTTCTGGAACCTGGCCAGAAGTCCATGTGGACATCAATACCCCCAAGATGGCTGCCGGAAGACTCTTGCTTGAAATCCCATTTGGAACGAGATTTCCTCTGGAAGTCAAGAGAAGCCCCAGATACTATCCAGGGACCTTATCACTGGGCCCTCTCGGGGGATTGATGGGTGGGGTAATCAATCAAAACAGCAAACAGCTGGAACTCCTCCCATGCCATTAGCAAAGGGGCGGGAATGATTAATGGTTCAAAAAGCAAGCACATAGGCCTTTTGCTCCTGCTCTTTCCTCTTGACCCTTGTTCTTGCCTTCTGCATCCTGCTCTTACCCTGTACCCCTGAATGGATCAACATGCAAGTAAAACCTGGACATTTATAATCTATATTGGGCAATTGTAGTTTGTAAATCAGGCCACTTTACCACTCTTCAGCCCCTTCCTCTCTCTAGGACCCATGATCTGTTATTTTCTCCCATTTCTCTTCCTTCCCTACCTTAATAAATTACTGGCTTAATCAATGTGGCTTGCTCTCAAAATTCATTTCTTGTAACTTAGTCAAGAACCTAGACAAAACCCAGTTACAGAGGGACATTACATAATAATATTAGGAACAGGGAAGCGGCTTTGGCTCAATCAGTGGGGCTCCCGTTTACCATATGGGAGGCCCCAGGTTCGGTTCCCGGGGCCTCCTGGTGAGGGCAGGCCTGCCCGGACGGCGTGGTTGGCTGACCCAGCGAGCACAAGCAGCAAGGGGGGGATAAGTGAATAAATAAATAAAATCTTTAAAAAAAAATAAAATAAAATAATAATAATATTAGGAACAATCCACAAAGATTTAAAATTCATCTACTTGTATTCATTTTGCAACATAGCCTAGAATATATAAAGCAAAACCTTACAGAATTACAAGGAGGAATTGATTAAACTAAAATCATATTGGGAGATTTGAAGACATCTCTTATAGAAACTAATAGCTGTCAAATTAACAGAGGGATCCAATAGATATATTTAGCACCCTCTACCAAAGAAAGAAAGAATATACCTTCTTTTCAAGAACTCAAGAAACATTTTAAATGAAGTTCAAAGTATTGATATTCTACAGACCATTTTCCCTGACCACAGTGCAATTAAATTAAAAACAAGGATTTAAAAAGTTAAGGTGGGGGACGGATGTGGCTCAAATGGTTGGGTGTCCATCTCCCATATGGAGGGACCTGGGTTCGATCCCTGGGACCTCCCGGTAAAAAATTTAAAAAAATAAAAAAAAGTTAAGGAAAAAGCCAAATGAACAAATACAACCTTCACATTTTGAAAATGTACTCTTCAGTAACTTTGGTTGGGAGAGTAAATCAGATGGAAAGTACAAAGTATTTATAACTGAATAGCAATGACAGTACTACATTTCAAAATTTATGGGATGCAGTTAAAGTAGTACTTAAAGATAAATTCATAGCCCTTATTAAAAAGCAAGAGAGGGAAGCGGCTGTGGCTCAATCAGTAGGGCTCCCGTTTACCATATGGGAGGCCCCGGGTTCGGTTCCCGGGGCCTCCTGGTGAAGGCAAGCCCGCCCGCATGGCGTGGTTAGCTGACCCAGCGAGCACAAGCAGCAAGGGGGGGATAAATGAATAAATAAATAAAATCTTTAAAACAAAAAAAAAGGCAAGAGAAATTAATGTGTTTACTTCAAAGAGTTGGAATAAAATAACAATGAAAAAACAAATGGAAAGAAATAATAAAGACTAGAGTAGAAATTAATGAAGTAGAAAACAAAGAATTGAGAGGATATACAAAATAAAAACTGGGTTGAGAAATAAGAGAAAAGGCACAAAAAATATTCAGAATGAAAAATGGTATTGATATTACTATAGATGGAGAAAAGACTGAAAACTTATCAGATTAGCTGAGCATGTAGCAGTCTAAAATTAAGAACTACATTTCCCAAACTCTCTTTCAGCTAGGTGTGGCCATGTAAATCAGTTCTGGCCAATGGCATATAAATAGAAATGGTTTGTACAGCTTCTGATATGTGTCCTTAAAAGGAGGAGGGTATGCCGTTCTCTTTCCTTTTTCTCTTTCCTGCTTCCTGGAATGCAGACTTAAAGTCTAGAACTAGAGCAGACATTTTGGACAGTGAGATGTGAGCCGCATACTGAAGATGGAGGAAAAAGAAATGGAAGGAGTCTGGGTCCCTAAGGACTTGGATTTGCCCCCCTAGCTTTGGACTGCTGACCCAGACTCTGGTATTCTGTTAGAGAAATAAACTTCTAACTGGTTTAAGCTGCTGTTTAGTAGGCATTCTCCACCACTTATAGCCAAAGCTAAATGGTATAAAACAAAAGGGAAACTCCTTAACCTGAGAAAGGGAATCTAGTAAAAACCTATAGCAAATGCAGTATAGAAGGCACTTTGGAAGCATACCTATTAAAATGAGAACTAGAACAAAGATTCTTATTATCACCTCTTCTATTCAGGATTGCACTTGAGGGCCTACACAAAATGACAAAAGAGAAAAAAGGTGCAAGAGTTGAAAGAGAAAAACACTATCCTTGATTGCAGATGTAATGATTTTTACATAGAAAATTTAAGCTTTCTAGTAAAGATGCTGTTTTGAACATGTGCATCTAATTTTGCTCCCTCTGGAAATGCCATTAAAACTATGGTAAAGGGATTTAAAGGAATAAAAAGATAAGAAGAGCAATACAATTTTAGAATAAGAACTTACTGACTTAGCAGGTTTAAGGAAGCCATATCCCAAACTGACAGTGGATGAGTGGGAGCACCACCTGATCTACCATCCTTAAAAGTCTCAGAACCTGGCAGCCCTTGGTACTGCTGAGACTCTGTGTGAAGGGTGGGGCTAACTTGTTAAAAGCTATTTAGGAAGTGGTTAGACCTTAGATGTCAGCCCTCTCCATACTCCACACTGCTGAATGCTTGGGGAAACCAGGTATGAGGGTATGAAGAATGTATCAAAAAAAAAAGAGGAGAATTAAGTTAATAGGTGTTTCATGAATATTGAAACTACCTAGCCTTCTTTTCCTACTTGGCTCCCAAGAAGAAAGACCTAAACATCCTGACACTGGGGTAGACCAAACGGGCCATCCAGATGACTCCACAGAGAAGCTCAGAGTCGACAAAACCATACCTCCATGTGGTGAGACCTTCCAAAAAGCTTTGTGACCACTCATTCTTAATCACAAACAGACAACCAAAGATCATCAACATCTGAAGAAAGCCTCTAACATGAAAGATAGTGTAATGGTTTGAGGCTTTGTGGACCCCAGAACAGTATGTTCTTAAAGCTAATCCATTACTGTGGTTATAAACCTATTACAAGCAGGATCTTTTGGTTAGGTTACTTCAGTTAGGGCATGGCCCAGGGTGGGTCTTAATCCTCTTACAGGAGTCCTTTATAAGAGAATGAAATTCAGACAAAGGAGAGAGACAGAGAAAGAAAGCCATAGAAGCAGGAAAGTGAAAGCAACAAAACCCAGAAAAGCAGGGAGAGACCAGAGGCACCACCATGTGCCTTGCCATATGACAGAGGAGTCCAGGATTGTTGGCAGCCAGTCTGCAGGAGAAAGCATAAGCCTCGAAACTATAAGCTTGTAAACTAATAAATCCCCATTGTAAAAGTCAACCCATTTCTGATATATTGCTTTCAACAGCTCTAGCTAGGAAGCAAAACAATATTAAAAAGCAAACTAGGGGAAGCAGATGTGGCTCAAGTGATTTGAGCACCTGTCTACCACATGGGAGGTCCCTGGTTCAGTTCCGGGTGACTCCTGAAGAAGACAGTGAGCTGGTGCAATGGGCAGGCACGCAAGCTGACACAAGATGACGCAACAAGGGACACATGGGGGAAAACATAATGAGAGACTCAACAAAGCAGGGAACGGAGGTGGCTCAAGTGATTAGGCACCTCCCTCCATATCGAAGGTCCTGGGTTTGGTTCCCAGTGCCTCCTAAAAAGACCAGCACACAACAAACAGACACAGCAAATGCCAACAACAAGGGGGTGGGGAGAAATAAATAAATTAATCTTAAAAAAAAAAAAGCAAACTAAGGGAGCAGGTGTAGCTCAGTGGTTGAATGCTTGCTTCCCATGTATGAGGTCCCAGGTTCAATCCCCAGTAGCTTCTTTAAAAAAAAAAAAAAAAAAAAAAAAAAAAAAGCAAACTAGCCAAAATAGAAATAATTAAAGAAAACTAAAAAAAAGAGAAAAAAAGCCATCATAAATACCCTCAGATACAAAAGAGAGGCTGTTGTATCTATGAAATGAGAACAGAATGCAGTTCCATTTTTAACCAAGCTGTTGAATTAGCACAGCTTCTGTAGATATCAATGCCAGAGGAACTACATGGGCCAAACACCAAGAAAGCTCTGAGGACCTCCTGGGATGTTGGAGTCCTTCTCTTGCTTCTCCCCTGCTTTGGGATAAATAGGACTTATTCTTTGTGCACTTGCCCTGATTCAGACCTCTGATCCAGGGGTCCTCCAGAGTACTACTAGGTGCCACACACTTGTAATGAGCTGAGAAAAATAGTTAGGACTAATTATCCTTTCTTTCCCAGCCATCACTCTCCAAAGCCCCAGGGCTAGGGAATTACAATCCAAGAAGTATCACCTTCCTGTGATATTTCTCTGTGGGGAGAAGGATATGAAGAATGATTCAAGGTGGGTGGATGTGGCTCAAATGGTTGGGAGTCTTTATCTCATATGGAGGGACCTGTGTTCGATCCCTGGGACCTCCTGGTAAAAATAAAGACAATATAGAAGGCATGCGGGCTGCTAGGCCCCATGTGCGGGTGTGCGGTTAGGCCCCACAAGCAGGTGAGCCCCCCAGGCCCCACGTGTGGGTGTGCCATCAGGCCCCATGAGCGGGTGCGCACCAGGTCCTATGAGCAGGTGTGCCATCAGGCCCTGTGCGCGGGTGTGCCCCCAGGCCCCGCACATGGGTGTGCAATCAGGCCCTGCACGTGGGTGCACTGCCAGGCCCCGCAAGCAGGTGAGCCCCCCAGGCCCCACGTGCGGGTATGCCATCAGGCCCCGCGAGCAGGTGTGCAGTCAGTCCCTGCCAAGCCATGCAGCAAGATGATGACATAACAGGAGAGTGACACAAGGGAGAGCCAAGATAAGACGTGCCACAAAAACCAGGAACTAAGGTGGCACAGGTGGTAGGATGCCTCTCCCACATTGGAGGTTCCCAGGATCAAATCCCGGTGAAGACAGGAGGAGAAGGATGAGAAGAGAGGGCAGGAAATGGACACAGAGAATTGCCCAGTGAATGGACAGAAAAACAGCAAAAATGGGGGAGTGGGGGTGGTAAAAATGGATAAATGTAATAAAATAAATAAATCTTAAAAAAAAAAAAAGAATGATTCAAGAAGTTGTTTTATAGGGCATGGACTGAGGTTTTCTGATATCTGGGACTCTCCATCCTATGATTTATCTGCCCCAGCCTCATTCCCACAAAGCTAATTGGGATTGACAAACACAGAGGACTGGCTTTCTGCGTTGCCTGGCAGAGTAGCTAGTGCCCCAGGGGGAAATGAGCACAGAGGAGCACAAAAGAAAAACGACATATTGGATTTCAGATTCCATCAGAAGCAGAAATATTTAAACAGATGGACCAACATTTTCTAATTAGCCTAATAAACAGAGAAAGATAAAATGATTAACAAGATGAAACAAAATACGAAAACATTAAAAAAAAAAAAGAACCAAGCAGAAACACATTATTAGGTATGAAAAATATAATAGTCCAAATACAATATTCTGTATGGAAAATATAATATTTAAAAGAAACGACAAAGTACACAAGATAATTACAAGCTGCAGAATAAATTAGAGGGTCAGATTGAGAAAATCTTCAAGAAGGAAGAAGGGAAGAACAAAGAAATAGAAAAGAGAAAAAAAACCTAAGAGAGATGGAAGTAGCTAAGACCAGCCCCATATTCAAGAGGAAGGAGAATAGTTTCCTCATTTTGAAGGGAGCAGTGGCAAAGACTTTGTGGATATGTTTTAAACCACCACATTAGGACTGAATTTTATTTTAATGCATCCTGTTTGGGATAAATAAAAATTGTTATCTTTCATCAATTTTTGAAAATTCTTCATCATTATCTCTTCAAGTATTGTCTCTCCTCCATTCTCTTTATTTATTTCTCTGGATTCTTGCTAGACATATACCAGGTTATCTCATAGCTCTTAACCTTTTTTGTAGTTTCTATTCCTAGTCTGTACTGGATTATTGATGATATCTTCAGCATTATCTCCCAGTTCATTAATTCTCTCTCTTAAGTCTTCAATTGGGTCTAATTGGCTAATCAGCCCATCTTGACTTTTTTTTAAAATAAAATTATGTTCTTCATTTCTAAAATCTCTACATGTTTATTTTTTCAGTTCTTCCCAGTCAATTTTGATAGACTTTCATTGCCAGCCCATTTTTTGTGATTCAATCTTTAATTTCCAAACACGCTTCATACATCATTATTTTATACTCTCTGTATCTGAAGATTCCAATATCTGATGTCTTTAGGGATCTAACTCTGTTGTTGGTTGTTTCTCCTGACTTTCGCTCATGGGAGTTTGTTTCTTTGTGTGTGTGGTGATTTTTTATTGTGAGTTCACATTGACAGATATTAATCTGTGGCGATCCTGTGGACCTTAATTGAGGATGACTTTCTTCAGAGTATATTTGTATTTGCTTTCTCTTGGTGTCAAGGGATATTCCAACCAGGGCCACTTAGCCATCTTCCAGCTTATTGCAGAGTTTTGGGTTCAGTTCCTCCTAGCTGCTGGCCCAAACTTTAGTCTTGCAAAGTTTATCCTCCTGCATGTATCTGTATGGACACTGGTACTCAGGCCAACCCCATCTTTCCTATATGACTATAACTTTGCATTTTGCTTTCCACTCACTTGATCCTCTGGAGTTTTCACTTACTTCCTGCAATCCCAGCTGTGCACTAATTATAGATTTTTTAGCAGGATATAAATACATAATTGTGGCAACAAGATTTTAGAGTATATAAGCCACTACTTCCAGAAGTGGAAGTTCCAGGAATTCTTTACCATGAAAATGTCCAGAAAAACAAATAGAACTAGTAAGTGAACTCAACAATGTTGCTAAAAAAGGTCAACCTAGAAAAATTCATACTATTCCAATACACAAGAAATAACTAATTTAAAAATATAGTAGAAAAAATATCATGCAAAATTGCACTAAACTTTAAGATACTTAGGAATAAATCTAACAAAATATATGCAAGACCGTTATGAAGAAAAATCACAAAATATTATTGAAAGACATTAAAAGAAGAGCTGAATAAATGGAGATTTAAAAATGCTCATGGGCTAGAAGAGACTATCATAAAAGTGTCACACTTCTCAATTTAGTACATAAATTTGATGCAATACAAATGAAAATTCTTGCAGGATTGCTTGTGGAACTTGACAAACTTATTCTAATATTAATATGGAAGAACAGAAGAAAAAGAAGAGCTAAAACAATTTTGAAGAAGCATAACAAGGGGTGTGGGAGTGACTTTCCATACCAGATATGAAGACTTTTTATAAATTTACAATAAGACAGAATAGTACTGGCAAAGGAATAGAAAAGTAGTCCCATGGTTTAGAATATACTAGAGTCCTGTAAAACACCCATTCATATTTGGAAACTTGATATATAAGAGAGTTAGCATTATATCTATGGGGAAAAGAGAACTGTTCAATAGATTATGCTGGGTCAAATGATTTTCTAATGGGACAATCCATCTTCATAGATACCTTATAAAACCATATATAGGGGGCGGATGTGGCTCAAATGGTTGGGCATCCATCTCCCATATGGAGGGACCTGGGTTCGATCCCCAGGACCTCCTGGTAAAATAATAGAAAAATATAGAAGGCACGCAGACATACCAGGCCCTGCTGAGCCATGCAGCAATATTATGACCTAACAGGAGAGAGACACAAGGGAGAGCCAAGATGAGATGCACTGAAAAACCAGAAACTGAGGTGGCACAGGTGGCAGAATGCCTCTCTCCCACATCAGAGGTCCCCAGGATTGAATCCCAGTGAAGACAGGAGGGGAAGGATAAGAAGAGAGGGCAGGAAACAGACACAGAGAACTGCCCGGCAAATGGACACAAAACAGCAAAATGGTGGGGGGGGTTTAAAATGGAAAAAGTAAATAAATAAATCTTAAAGAAAAACAAATAAATAAATAAAACCATATATAAACTTCCAAAGATTGGGGGAGGTTTTGCAATGCAAATAACTGACAATGAGTTAACATCTAAATATATTAAAAAGTCCTACAAGTCAACTTTTCAAAAATCCCAATAGAAAAATGGCAAATACAAACAGGCATTTCACAGAACTGAAATCTTATGTGGCCAATAGGTATCTGAAAAACTACTTAACCTCAATAGTAATCAGGAAATTGCATATTAAGTACACATTAAGGTATTGTTGTCAAGTATTAAATATTTAATATTAATAGAAAATGTTGATGAGAATGTGGAGCAATGGGATCTCTCATACATTGCTTGTAGGAGTGTAAACTGATATAAACACTTTCAAGAGCAATTTGGCAGAAGCTAGCAGAGTCGAGGGGTATATCCCTACACTCAGCAATTCCACTCACGGGCATATTCCCTAGGGATATGGATAAGGAGACTGTGCACAGGAACGCTTGCCCTGGCACTTCTTGGAATAATGAAGAAACAGAATCACAGGAGAATGGATAAATCTTGATGTATCCATATAACAGAATAGTGCAGCAGTTAGAGCAATCGGACAAGAGCTTCATACATCAACGTGGATGCATCTAAAACCCACAATGTCTAAATAAAGTAAGCCACAGAGGAATGCATAATGTATGATGCCGTTTATAAAAAGTTTAAAAATATGCAAAACAAGTCTATATATTATTTATGGTTATGATTACTGCATAAAATTGTAGAAGTATAAAAGCATGGATGGGAAGAAAATACAATGTGAGTTAATGATTGATAAAACTGATATTTGATAAAGTGGGTACATGGATGTTTTGTTGTATTATTCTGTTTTCTTGTCTCAATTTTTGAAATATCTTGTTGTTTAAAAAATTCTTCTGCTGTGTGGAGAATGGATCAGAAAGGAGCAAGACCTATTGGTGGCTTTGCAGTGATGTGGGTGGGAGATGATGGTGGCTGGACAAAGGGTGGTGGTGGGAGTAGGAAGGTGGGGGTGGATTTTAGATTTGGACTTGTGGACTAGAAGTATTTTGTTTTATTTTATTTTATATTTTTTTGCCATGAATAACTGTGTAGATGGAGGGGGCTAGTCAAAAACTTTAGTCTGACAATGTCAAGCGATGTCATTGGTGTGGGGAAATAGCCTCCTTGCACAGAGCTGGCTGGGCTGTGAGTTGGGTCAATGGCTTTTTTGGCAACTTGATGTTAACTCCACCGCTGGTCAAACCCTGTACAGGGAGACACGTGCAAGGACGTTCAGTGCAGCAACCATCTAAATGTCTGTCAAAGAAAGATGGATAAGTAGGCCGTGGTGCACAGAAAGGCTGGAATCCTATGTTGTCTGCCTTAGGTCTTTGCTGGACCTATGCCTTGAAATCTTGAGTAGGGCTCAAGGCACAACAAGAATGTGGTAGGGGATTAGGTCTATTCCTAGGGTGCAGCAAAAGATATGAGTCCCGAAACTAGAATGCTGGCTCTGGGTTACTGTTAGAGAAAAATGGTGCTCACTGGGATGTGGAGACTGAAGATTGCAGGCAGAAAGTTTATTGGGAAGCTCTCCCAATGGAGGGGTTCTGAAGAATAGACATCAGCCCCCCCACACCACCACCATGGCGGGGACCTGAAGAGAGACTTCAGCCCATCTGTGGCAGGTGGTGGATAATGACTTTATACAGTACATCAATAGGCAGGGAAACTGAGTACAGCCTGGGGCCAAATGGCTAGAGGGTAGTGAGCTAGGAGGTAGGGTATTCTTGGAATGTGGGAGGGGTTGGTGGTGCCTGGGCCAGGAAGGGGTGAAGGCCCTTATCTGCTCTACTGCTATATGGCTCCTTTGTTCATTCTTGGGAGGGGATGGGCTGCCTCCTAGCCTGTAAGGGATGGCTAGCTCAATCAGTCAGGTGGGTTATGGCTGGAGGCTGCCTTTCTTCAATTTATGTCACAGGCATATTGATTCAAGGTCTTATGACCTATTAATCATTGCAAACCTCGTAAGGGGGAACCTCTAACAGTTACCATGTGAGCCAATGTGGCCTCTCCAAACAGGGAGCCCAGGGCCATTCAATCTTCTAACTATGAAGCGTCCTCACTCCTTGTAGAGTGCTGGAGCAGGGGAGGGGGCAGATATGGAGTACTGAGACCAAGAACCTTCTGGGTGTTTGAACCGTCATGAAGCCTTGGGAGAAAACTTAGACAAGTCCAAATTCTCTCCAGTTCTTCAACCTAAGCAAACCTCTGGGGTCTGGCCTCACTCATCATATGCAGTTACAAGAAATGAGCTAAATCAATATGTATGAACAGGGGTGGGTTTAAAAAATATTGAATGATAAAAGCAAGATGCCGAATGATGTGTGCAGTATTACACTGGTTTATATAAATCAAAACTGCTAAACAAAGTCATATATTTTCTGTGCAAACAATTATGTATATAAAATGTATTTTTAAGAATTTTTAAAAGTTCCCCAAATTCAAAACAGTGTTTCACCTGGTGGTGGGAGGGGATTAGAATAGGGTGGTGGTAGAGTTCAGTAGAGACTTTAGATTTATTTATTACGACTATTTTTTTTGTAAGGGACATGGTACACATTACTTATATAATTTTATAAAGTGTAAATAAAATTCAAGTCATAAAAGCAAATATGTTATACAGGAGTTATATCTTCGGTATGAGAGTAAAGTTGATAGCATCTTTATCTTTGTACTTTCTTTGCATTATTTTGATTTTTAAAAATCCTCTCAACTATTTACCATTCAGGGAGATTTTGAAGATTAAGCAAAGTATTAAACATAAACTGTCCTAAAGATTAAAGTGCATTATAAAAGTATGATTCCAATAAATATTTGCTGATTTTTTAAAAAGTAAGTGGAACAACTCTTTTGGGAAAGATTGGAGACAACTCCTTTGGGAAAGATGCTGTGAAGTGGAGCAGATGCTGGGCTTCTGCCATGCCAGGAAGGGGCCACAGAGGTGTGGGTGGGTGTGGGGAGGAAGGTAGGTGCTGTCACCTCATGGGGTGAGGGTAGAGTTGACCACTGTCATGAACACAGGTTTTGAGTAAGACCCTGTGCAGTCAAGGGTTAAATCAATGGGCTTGAGGTGCTCAAACTCTGCGCATTTCAAAGAAAGGACTGACCTTTGACTGACTCACTTCTGAGCCCTTGGAATGTCCTGCCTGGCAAGAGTGTCTTTGTATACCAGAGGCCTTGGGCCATGCCAGATAGTGTATAGCTAGCAATGAGATTTATAATGAATGCCTTTTTTTCCACTTGGGGCCCTGGGCCACACTATATCAGCTTCACTTCTTGGCTGGGGGTAGGGGTGGGTGGGCTGGAGACTGAGTAGCTAACAGTCATGTGGGCACTCCATGCCTATGTGACTGACCCCCAATAAGACCCTGGGCAACAAGCCTGGGATGAGCTTCCCAGGTTGGCAATACTTCATGGATGTTGTCACATACTATTGCTGGGACAATCAATCACTATCTGTGTGAATGCACTGGAAGAGGACAACTGGAAGCTTGTGCTTGGTTTCTTCTGGACTCTACCCCACATGTCTTTCCCCCTAGCTGAGTCTGTATCTTTTCACTGTAATAAGCCATAATCATGAGTATAGCAGCTTTTCTGGGTGCTGCAAATCCTTCTAGCAAGTCATCGAAACTGATGGTGGTCTTAAGGATCCTTGAATTCTTACTCTGCCTCAAAGTAGCTGTAAAAATTTCAGGCATATAACTTAAATTGCCTGAGCCTCAGTTTTCCCATTTGTAAAATGAGGACAATAATGCTGAACTTGCGAAAACACTAATAATCACTGCCCCAGCCCTGGAGATCTTGAACTAGTTTAGTTCAATCCTCCAAATAAACACTCTTTACAACCCCCACCCCAACCCCATTTAATACCTAGGACCCCACTAGAGGAGTTGGAAAGGCTGGGGAAAGGGAGGAGCTGTGATGAGTGGTGATTGAGCAGAGCGTCGTCCCTGCGGGTGGTTGTAGGGCCAGGCTGATCAAAAGGGCAGCGAATGAGATGCCTGAGTGTGGTGTGTCAACAACCATTGCAGTGGAGGGAAGGCTCTCCTGGGAAATGACTCCATTTCCACGGGGTTCTGGGTTTTCAAATCATCCTCCTTTCAGTAGTTCTTGGTCAGGTTACCTTCTGCCTCTTTTCAGGCAGTGCACACTGCTTCCTCAGGTAACCTTCTTCTCCCTCCTTATTTATCTCATAATAACACCTGATGGTCCATTAACCACAGAGCATGAGCCAACCAAAAACTCGTAAGCCTTCCAGCCCTTCCAGAGCAGCAAAGAACAGGAAGGCAAAGGTGAAGATTGTAGGAACTTGCACACTTGCAGCAAAGGAACCAAGTTGTTGCAAAACCTGGTTTGTAGTAGGGGCCTAGAGTGAAACGCTTTCCTCCCAACACTGAATAGGCAAGATATTAACAGGTATCTAATAAATTGGGGGATTGCATGTAAACAAATTAAATAGGTTTATTGCAGGAATTGTCTAAGCCTTTCAAATCTGCACCTTGTAAATTTCCAAGGAGATATAGTGTACACAGTTCCCCAAACTTCCGGAACTGTGGGGCTTTTGTGCAAAGAACACCTGGAATATGTTGTGGAACTAGCGTCTGAGGAACAGTGGCTTTGGAAATTGGGCTATAGATAAATGGATTACATAATTGGATTATGGCATTCTTTGCCACCCCAAGCCTTAGGCTTCTATACTATGGCTGAAGGAGGGGGAGCATTTCCCAAACCCAAAGCACCTGGTTTCATCCTCCTGAATGGATCATTGATTCCTTGTCATGAGCAGGGAGGGGGGTCCCATATTTGAATCACCTGGGGAACCCAGCCCACCACCCCCTCAGCCTCTCTCTCCCCACTTGTCTGTGAGCCCCCAAGGCGATGGCTCCTCTTCTCACTCTTCTGAATCCGTAGCTTTTGATCCAGGGCCTGGAGCCAAGTGGGTGCTTAGCACATCTTACGTATCTCTTCGTCCATCTTATACATCTTTCAGTCTTAACACAGGTCTGCACCTGGGTATGTTTTCAAAAGGATTTTCTTATTTCTAGGGTGGGGTATATTAAAGCTCCTTGAGTATGAGGAAAACTGGGTAAATTGTACTGGGTTGCTGAGATACATATATATAAATAAAAGTTTATATATATAAATAATGAACAATTTTCAGAGGAAAGTAGAGAAAATCGTTTAAGGACCTCAATGAGGGAGCTTAGCTAACATAGGCCAGCTTCGGACTTGCTGAGCAGGATTTGCAGAGCTTTTTATGTGTCTTTTTTTAATTAAATGTTTTATTTTGAGATCATGGTAGATTAACATGGAGTTGTAAGATATAAGACAGAGAGAGTCCTTGTACTGTTTACCCAGTTTCCTCAAGTGGTAACATCTTGCAGAACTCTAGTACAACATCATAACCAGGAAAGCGACAGTGAGCCAACACACTGATCTTATTCAGATCTCCCCAGTGTGACCTGTCCTTGTGTATGTGGGTATTACAGTCAACATACAGATCAGTTTCACCACCACAAGTGTCTCTCCCTCCCTCTCCAGCCCCTGCCTGGGGGGGTTTGGGTTCAAGTCTGAGAGACTAGGGAGAGGGTGTGTTCAGGAGAAAGGAGAGGCGAGAACCAGGAAGGCTGAGGCAGCTGCAGTGGGGAGAGGGACTTCTTGGACAGAGCAGAGAAGCTTAAAGGGGATTTTCAGAAAGTTTTGCTGTGCAGTGATGTGACTCCTCCATTTTTCCACAGAATCTAAAGAGTCATCTGTCCATCTTTTTCAGAATTCGATCTGGTTGAGGAAAGTGCTGAAGCGCTAAGTCTGGTTGGAATTCCTAATCAGGTGGAAGGGAAATCTCACCTCATCCTTTCACAATCTAGACAGGGGATGGGCAGGGAATATTGTCTCCTTTTTATTTTTATCTTTTTGATAGTTCTTCCAATTCTCTCTCTTTTTAAAAATTATTTTATAATTGTGGTTATATATATGTATATATATCATAACCAGGATATACATTATATATATCATAAAATTTGCCATTTTAGCCATTTTTAAGTGTACAATTCAGTGATATTTATTACATTTACAATGTTGTACATTCACCACCATTCATTGCTGAAACTTTTTCATCACCCCAAACAGAAACTCTGCATCCGTTAAGTTCCCCATTTTCCCTCCTCCCAATCCCTGCCAACCCACAATGCCTTTTCTGTCTCTATGAATTTGTTTATTCAAGGTATTTCATATAAGTGGAATCATATGATATTTGTCCTTTTGTGTCTGGCTTATTTCACTTAGCATAATGTTTTGAAGGGTCATCCTTGTTTGTTGCAGGTATAGAACTTCAATCCTTTTTATGGAAGAATAATATTCCCTTGTAAATATATACCGCATTTGGTTTATTTATCTATCAGTGGACGCTTTACCTCCATTTTTGAGACAAGAAAAAGTTCAAACAGCAGTGACTTGATAAAGGACACACAGCTTGTAGGTGTGAAGACACCCCACTCTCTGGGCTCCAAATTAAGCCTGGCTAAGTCTAGCAAGATGTAACTTGAGCAAGGTTTCAAGAACAAGAAACTGCATTTCACGCATGATTTTTCTGTAAACCTACAACTTTTCCAAAAAAAGATACACCTTGAAACAAACTGCTCTTCCCCCAGATCGCCTCCTTCCAGGAGCCCCGTCTCCGTAAAAGGCAGCACCATGAAGTCATCCTCAGCTCCTGTCTTTCTCTCACTCCCATATCCTGTACATCAGCACACCCTTGCCCCAGCCACCAAACACATCCCAACTCCTTACTTAGTCAGGCCTTAATCTCCTCTTGATGGATTCTTTTGCAAAAGCCTCTGTGGTGGTTTGAAGCTGTATGTAACCCAGAAAAACATCTTCTTAAATTCAGTCCATTCCTGTGGTTGTGAATCTATTGTAAGTAGATTCACATCCTTTGATGAGGCTACTTCAGTTAAGGTGTGCCCCACCACCTGCAGGATGGCTTTTATCCTTTCACTGGAATCCTTTATAAACAGAACAAATGGAAAGGAACCAATAGAGGCAAAAAACTGAAATCAATGAAACCCAGAAGAGAAGATGCTGCCATGTGCCTTGCCATGTGGCAGAGGAGCCAAGGATCACTGGCAGCCTGTTTTCAGGAAGAAAGCATCGCCTTGATGATGCCTTGATTGAGACATTTTCCTGACTCTAACGGTAAGCAAATAAATTCCCACTGCTTAAGCCAAACCATTTCATGGTATTGCTTTAAGCAGCTTAGGAAACTAAAACAGCCTCCTAACTGGGTTCTCTGATTCAGCTGTGGTGCTGCCTGAGTCATCTAAACCAGGCTTCAGCAAACTATGGCCTGCAGGCCAAATCCAGGCTGCTGTCTGTTTTTCTACAGTCCCTGAGCTAAAAAACGATTTTCACATTACTAAACAATTGAAAAAAAATCAAAGGCATAAGATTTTGTGACACATGAAAATATGGAATTTCAATTTTATCGCCCATAAATGAAGTTTTATTGGAATGCAGGCAGTTCATTCGTTTCCGTATCATCTATGGTTGCTCTCACAGAGCTGAGTAGCTGTAACCGAGACTGGATGGCCTGCAAAGCTGAAAATGTTCACTTTCTGGCCATTTGCAGAAAGCCTTTGCCAACACCACCCCCTGCCATCTCCCCCCCAGCACTTCCTGTCCCTCGCAGAGAGAAACCCAAAGTCCTTAGTCTGATTTGAAGGCCGCATGGTCAAGTCCTGCCCACCTCCCTGACTCACCTCCTCTCACTTTCCCCTCCATCACCACACTCCCCTTTTACTGTACGTGCGAAGCCCTTTACTTCGCAGGGCCTCTGAGCTGCTATTTCTCTCTGGAATGTTCTCCTGCCCTTTGCATGACTGACTCTTTTTTTTTCCAGCCTCAGCTCAAGTGTCACTTCTTCAGGAAGGCCTTCCCCTTAGTTACGTCATCTCCATTTCTTGTTTATTGCCTGCCACCCTAATAGGACCTAAGCTACAACTGGGCAGAGGACATAATAAGGGCTCAAGAAATTTTGATGAATGAATGACTGAATGAATGAGGTCTTCTTTGGCCCAGGAGCTGTGTGCCCATCTTTCTAGAAGGATTACTTCTGTCTCCTCAATTGAGCTCAGTCACCTCAATTCCTCCTCAGTGTTTCCTTCTCCTCTTGGCCCCACGGCTTTTATTAGGCCTTAGGAGTTTCTTTTTCTAGAGAGTTGGTTTATGCAAGGAATTGAGACCTGGGAACTTAGCCAGTTTAAGGAGTTTAAGGCACTTAACCAGTTCTCAGCAAGTGAAGGGGCCTCTTCTACTATAAAGAGCCCCAACTCATAAAAAAGATGAGTCATGTAAAATCCAGCTCTTATGGTTGGTATAAATAGAGAAAGTTTCGACTTGCTTGTTTTTCTAAGTAAAAGAAAACTGCCTCAGTTAATAAACACAGCAGCTTGCAGTTAGTGTGGGGGTATATTTGATGGGACGGTAACCAGGCCGGGTAGGATAGATTATACTGCAATAATAATAATTTTAAAAATACCTAAACCTCAGTGTCTGAAAACAACAGAGGTTTATTTCATGCTCACGAGGCACCTCCATCATGAGGGAACAGGGGACTTTGAACATGACGGTCACTCAGGAATCCAGGAGGACGGAGCAGCTGCCATTGCTGGGCCGGAAAGAGACCTCTGCACAGTCTCACACCAGCAATTCAATGCTCTGGTCCAGAAGTGCACAAAGCACTTCCACTCACCAGCAGAACTAGTCACTTAGACTCACCCAGTCACAAAGACCCTGGAAAGCAGAGGGCTGGGAACATTTGGTGACAGCAGTAATGAAAACGACACAGGGTGATAAATATTTGTTCTCTTTAGAGGCAAAATAACACCAGGGTAGGAGAAGAAGACTAGAGAAAGATGGGCGCTGAGAAAGTCTTGTAGACTCTTAGAGGTATGTCTATGAGGCAGACAACTCTGGTCACACCTTCCTGTTCACCTGAGCTGGAAATATCTGTGTCATCTACTGTCGCGGTGTTTTGAAAAGCTGATTACGTGCTATTCTTAGCTCTTCAAGGATTCTTTACTTTTAAACTTTTATAGCAGCCTTCAGAATGGGTGAGTGACAGCCATCCACTCAGTGAAATTATTCTCCAAGCTCTTGCTTCAGTGAGCAGAGGCATATGTCCCCTGGGAAGCAGACCAAACCAAGGCATTGAACTCTGCCACAAACACAGTTGCTCACAGTATTCACACTTTCCTAGAAGCGAGGATTCTGGATGAGTAAAACAAGTCTCAGATTTCTCTTTAGAGGTGACCCAAAAATGTGCTTCCCAGTCTTGTCCAACCCTTCCAGTTTGGCTAGTATCTTCCTTTGGAGCAGCTTTGTTCAATACAACTTTCTGCAATGATAGAAATGGTCTATATATGCACTGTCCAGTGTGGTAGCCGTTAGCCACGTATGGTTCTTTAAATGCAAATTATTTAAAATTAAATAAAAGTAAACATTCAGTGCCTCAGTCACACTCGCACATTTCAAGTGCTCAAATACCACATGTGGCTATTGGTTACCATATTGGCCAGTGCAGCTTTGAAGTTAAAAGGAAAACCATAGCTTTGTATTTAGCCCTTACTTTTGACGTGCCAAGAAAAGACAGCTTGGGTCACAAAGACCAATATAAATGTTGTCATGGTGCTTTAAGTCTAACATCTTCTTCTGACTCACACTGCCCTGTTCACAGTCTCCTGCCCAGGGAAGAAGATGTCTAGACTGTGCCTTGTACAACAGTGGTCTCTAATTGGGTGGGGAGTAAGGACCACTGACCAACAGGTATTACATCCATCAACCGGCCAAAGCCCAGGAAGGTGACCTATCTTAGCCTGATTGGCTTAATTTCCCTTAATTTGGACTTAGTGACTATTCTCTACTTCAAAAGAAATTATGTAACGAAAATTTTGCTAAATTAGGGTTTTTCAACCTTGGCACCATTAACATTTTGGACTGGATGACTTGTGGGAGCCTGTCCTGGGCACTTTAGGGTGTTAGCAGCATCCTTGACCTCTCCACACAGTAGCTCACACACCCTCCTTCCCCTTCCCCCCAGGCATGATTCCCCCCAGTTAATGTCTCCAGACATTGTGCATCAGTTCTCTAACTGTATCCCAGATCCACCTCCTCTGGCCTCCTTGAGAAGGAAAGGATAAGAGCAGCAGTTTAATCCTAGCAACATCACAGCTTTCCCGCCCTCTCCTCTCCGGGCTAAATAAAGAAAGCTTTTTTAGTCTTCTTCCTAGAGTCTGTTTCACAGATATTGATGGAGACATCTAAAGATGGGTCTGGTACCATTTGGTCCAGAGGAACTCTGTTCTCTTAACTCCACCTATTTATAGAGACAGGAGGCAAGAATGTCTGCAATTGCAGAACAGTGGAATCTCCTTGGTCAAGAATTCAGAACTGCTGAGTCAGCAAACTGCTAATTTACAAAAAGGTGTATGTGTAAGGGGTGGGGGAGGGAGAAATGATCCTTCAGGTTCATCGAGATTTGTCTTTTTCCATCCCTTTGAGCACCCCAACTGTTTCCTGGATCACTCCACTTGGTATTTATTCTCAGGGTCACCTCAGACTCAACACTGAACTCATTCCCTTCTTCCTCAAATCCATGGTTTTGCCAGTATTTTCCATTGCATCCAACCAGAGCCTCAAATAAGAAACCTGAGAGTCATCCTTGACTCATTCCTCTCCCTCACCACCCACATCTAATCAAACACCCAGGGTTGAGAGTTCTGGCTTCCTCGAGCCTGCCCACGTGCTCCTGCCTCTCTGCCACCACCCCTGTCCATGCTCCCTAGAGTACTAGCCTCTGACCACTTAAACTGTGTCCATGTCTGTTCTTCACAATGCAGTCAAATTGGTCTTTAAAAAATCTGAATGTCTCATGTCTACTCAAAACCCTTTATTGCCTTATGATGAAGTCCCAAATCCTCATCATTTTTACAAGGTTCTCCAAGATATGCCTGCTCAGCTCCCACGTCTCAGCTCATTTCACTCTTCCTCACACATTGTTTGCTCTAGCCCCAGTGTTCTTTCAGCCCTTCAAAGATTTCATGCCCCATGTGGACTCTGGGCCTTTGCATGTGCCATTCTTTATGACCATCCCATCCTCCCTCCCCTTCTCTGGGAGAACTCTTACCTCTCATTTAGGTCTCAGCTTGGACATCATTTCCCAAGAAGACCTTTCCTGACCCATCAATCATGTTAAATCTCCTCGTTATATCCCCTCTCAGCACTTTGTCATCCTGCTATCTTAGGACTGGTTCCCCCAAAAGCAAAGTATGAGCAAGGACTTGGGTACAGGCATGTGTTTGGGATGAGATCACACAAGTCAGGAGTGAAGAATTAGGGAAAGTGTGACAAGGAAGGAGGAAAAGCCAATAGAATGGGCTGTTATTGAGGGTTCCAGATTTATAAGGACGGTGACTCCCACACATTTCCAGGAGAGCTCCCACCGAGTTGGAGAAGGCCCCGGGACAGAAATTAAAAACTGGCAGTGCACGAGCTTCAAGGGGGATGCTGCCAGCAAGGGTTGATTCCAGGTTCACATGGAACTGTGCTCTGCAGTTGCAACTGAAATCAGAGGTGGGCCAAGGGAATGAGACGCCAGGGACCAAAGGCATCTCCAGGCCTGTCTCCATCACACTCACAATTACCGTACCTGTTTCATGTTTGTCTTCCTTCCTTCATGAATGTAGAGTCAGTGTTTCTCTTGTTCATTGAGTCCTCAAAGCCTGGCCTACTGCCACAGAGACAACTTTAACAGACAATCGGTAATCAATTAAATATTTGCTGAATTGAAGTGAACTGGATGGGGGAGATAGTGCCCAGGAGAGAAGAGCCCTGAGGTCCTACTCAGAATTTAAGAGCCTCCCCTTTCCAGATGAGATTTTAAATTATTTTATGCCTTGAATGTTGGCTTTATTGTTGCCTCTTCGTTTTTAATCAATTCAGATTTTCTTTCTGCTTTGGAAGTAGACAGCCATGCCTCACCTGCACCCTCCCATCCTATCTTGCTACCAAGGTCCCATTTCTAACTCTCTAAATCAACCCTCACTAGAGCTTGATTATTGAAAATGCCAAGAAATCTCCTCACTGGGAGCCTCATTATAATGAGCCCTAATTCAAAGCGACTGAAGGGGACCGGGGCAGTCCTTGGCCGGGTTCTCCACTCTGGGCGGCAGAATCGACAGACGCACCAGACCAGGCCAGGAAGGAGAAGTGCTTTCATTTGCCGGCAGGAGGCCAGAGATGTAACCGGTCTCAAATCAGCCTTTCTGTGAAGGGCTTTTCTCACAGCTTTTATACACGTTGAAACAAAGAAAGTTAATCATCAGGGTGACATTTCTAAGAAGTGTCTGGAAAATTGTTTTTTTGCTTCCTCAGTTAATCCTAAAGCATGCACGGCACCTGGGGTCAGGCAGTCTTGGGGTGATAGGGATGGGAGGCTGGTATGGATGTGAGGGTATAGATAAAGAGTTTAGATAATGAGCGAGGGAGTGCATACAGTCTGCTGGAGTAAAATCTGGTTAATGTTAAGTCTGTAGCTCTGTGTGCTTCCTGACATGTGAGCAAGAGTTACAGTGAATTTTTCTGACATTATAAGGTGCAGTACAATGCCTTAATATTTAAGCTATACTGAGTTTTTCTATATTATACCTCTCCCTCCACATCTGTCGTCTAGTCACAGAGGGATAAATATCCCTTGTCCTATGTCTTAAGGGATCTTTATTAATGTGCTGCCCACATATCTGAGAGCTGACTATATACCAGAAACCGGGCAGCATTCTGCGGCTCTAAAGACAATCTGCCCTGCGCTTGTCTTCCAGGAGCTCATAGGGGAGACACACAATAAATAACAGTAGACTCTGAAAATGGGATAAATTCAGGGATGGAGGTAGGCGCAGAACATCATGGGAGTCCCCTGGAAAGACAGCTGCTATGAATTGAATTTGTTCCCCACAAAGACGTGTCCAAGTCCCCAGGCCTGTGAGTGTGAACTCATTTGGAAGTAGGATTTCTGAAGATGCTGTTAGTTAAGACGAAGCCAAACTTGATAGGGTGGACCCTAATCAATATGACTGGAGTTCTTACAAGGAGAGAACATTTGGACAGAGACACAGACGACCCATGAAAAGCCCAAGAGATGGCTTGTGGCAGGCGCAGGGATTGAGTCATGGGTCGTGGGCAAGCTACAGAGGAAGTGTGGTCCTGCTGACACCTTCACTTGGGATGTTCAGCCTCCAGAACTGTGAGACAAAAATTTGCTGTTGTTTTAAGCACCCCATTTGTGGTACTTTTTCACAGCAACCCAGCAAACTAAGACAATACCTAACTGCCTTTGTGTGTTGGGGGAGGTTTCCTGGTAATGAGAAATGTCTGAGCTGAGTTTGGATAAGAGTTAATTACACAAAAGGGCATTCCAGGTGGCACAGGGATGAGACAGGCAGGTGCAGAACAGTTAGAGATGAAACAAGACGTGAAAGGAAGAGGTTGGTGGAAGAAGAGACTGGAGAAGGAAACAGAGGTCAGCTCACAGAGATTCTGTGTGCTGAGCTAAGGCTTTTAAATGCGGATGGCTGCCTCTTCCTTTCCACCAGCATGTCCTCATTAACTCCCCACAGTTTGGCGTGCACCCCCACCTGCCACTCTAAATGCTCCCTTGAAAGCTCCCCCAGTTTCTCCTTTTTAGATAAATCTACTATCCCCTTTTCAGTTAGCTTGCTTTGGCTTTTGTGGCATTTGACATGGTTGAGCATCTTTCCCGTCCAGCCCACTCTGCCGTGGCTTCAGGTCCGTCTTCTTCGAAGGTCTTTCCTGGCTCCTGTCTTATCTGCCTTACAATGTCTTACCGTGAGTCCTCGGCTCGTGCTTCTCTGCACTTCCCCTGCAGGTGCTGTCCTCCTGGACGCTGCTCTGTCCTGCCTCCTGAGACCTCGTCCTTCATTTTGCTAACAGCCTGTAAGCATTTGTTAATTGCCACATAACAAATTACCACAAACTGAACACTTAAAACAACACAAATTTATTATCTCACAGTTTCTGTGGATCGAGAATCTGGGTTCAGGTTAGGTGGGTCCTCCAGTCAGGGTCTCACCAGGCTGAAATCCATATGTTGGCCGGGGCTGCAGTCTCATCTGAGGCAGTCACAGCAGGATTGTTTGTTTCTTCAAGGCTGGCAGGGGAATCCCTTTGCTCTGAAAAGCTCTACTCAGGGAAGGCCGGGGCACTTTTAAAGGGCTGGCCTGATTAGGTGAGGCCCATCTGGGATAAGCGTCCCTCTGAGTAACTAAAAGTCAACTGATTAAGGGTCTCAATTATATCTCTTTACCTTCCCCACACCTTTAATCACAGGAGTGAAATCCCATCAGATTCCTAAGTCCTACCTGCACTGAAGGGGATGGTGTGCATACCAGGGTGGGGGCGGGGTGGGCAAGAATCTTGGAGTTCGGATTCTGTCTACTGCAGCCCATAAGCCTACTCTCTTGTCCCATGTTTCTTTTTTTTTATTTTTTTTAAAGATTTTATTTATTTATTCACCCATCCCCCCCTTGATGCTTGTGCTCGCTGGGTCAGCCAACCACGCCGTGCGGGCGGGGCTGCCCTCACCAGGAGGCCCCGGAACCGAACCGGGGCCTCCCATATGGTAAACGGGAGCCCCACTGATTGAGCCACAGCCGCTTCCCCCATGTTTCAAACTCAACATATTCAGAAACAAATACTTTTTCAAATTGACTTCATGTTTCAAACTTCACCATTTAAAGAAATGAGGCAGCCGCAGAGACTGCTAGCTCTCAGCCAGTATCCAAATCTCTCTTCTTTTACTGAAGTAGAATCCCCTTCTACCATGAGTGTGGGGGGGTGTCCCATAGAATTTTTATCTGGGTACAGGTCCATCATAGTGGATTGAATAGTGGCCCCCAAAGATACCACCTGGAACCTCAGAATGTGACTTTACTTGGAATAAGGATCTTTGTAGAAGTAATTAAGTTAAGGATCTTGAGATGAGATCACTCCGGATTTAAGGTGGACCCTAGCGCTAATGACTGGTATCCTTAGAAGGAAGAGGGAACTTTGCAACATAAAAACACAGAAGGGAAGGATACCGTGATGAGGGCAGCTGAGACTGGAGTAATGCGTCTACAAGCCAAGGATCACCGAGGACTGTCCATGGCCACCAGGATCTAAGAAAGAGGAGTGGAGCAGAAGGAACCTCCAGAGCAAATCAATACTGCTGTCTCCTTGATTTCAGATTTGTGGCCTCCAGATGGTGAGAGAATAAATTTCTATTGCTTTAAGTCACCAATTGTGGGGTAATTTGTTACAGCAGCCACAGAAAACTAGCATAGCCACTTAGAACAGAGATCACATTTCTTAGCTTTCCTTGCAGTCAGGTATGGCCATGAACTAATTTCTGGACAATGGAAAGTAAGTGGAAATGACCGAGTGGCAGCTACAAGGAACTTCCCTCGAGAGACCCTGGCTCTTGGTTTTTGCTGTTTTTTCTTCATTCCTTTCTCCATCCAGCTTCTAGAACCTGAGTGCCACCATTTGGTACCACAAGAATAAAAACCACAGCCCAAGGATGGCAGATGAATGAGCTGGAAGGAGCCTGGATCTCCCAGGACTTTGTGGAGCAGAGCCTCCCTCCTGGCTTTGGAGACTACATACCTCTGGAGAAATAAACTACTTTGCTCAAGTCACTGTTGATTCTAGTTGTCTGACACTCACAGTTAAATATAATCCTAACCAACATAGAGGTTATTTCCTTAGACTCCCCAGACTTAAAAACTTAGATTTATTTTTCTATCCTCAATCCCTCTAAGCTTTTATGTCCACCAAGGTCCCAAATCCTGTTGATTCTTCCTTTGTGTTTCATCTCACACTTATCCTTTCTTTTCACTTTCCACTGCCTCTTCTGGGCCCTCTTAATCCCAGACTTCTCCTGACTCCATCTGCCTTCCTCCAATAAAAGCTGTACCACCCCTAGATTCCTAGGTATTTTGTTCATCATATCACTCCCCATCCTCAAACCCCAAAACATGGGCTCCTGTTGTGTTCAAGAGAATGAAGTCCTAGAGCCCTGTCTTTAACCTGTTTCATAATAGAGCCCCAGCAAATTTTGCAGCTTTACCTGATATCTGATATGGATCTGCCCCAACACACAGGAGAGCTCCTCACAGGGCCCATTTCCTCCCCCTTTTGGTCTTTGCCTTATATTAGATATTCTCATCTCTGGCTGCACATTAGAGTCACCTGGGTGCCATTAAAAAAGCCCAGTGCCCAGGTCCTGAATGTGTTAATCTTGCACAGGATGACCCTGTGAGATGTGGGTCCTGGTATTGTCACCTTTCTACAGAAAAGGGAGCCAGAAACTTAAGGAATGCAGGAAAGTGTTCTAAGTCAAATGGCCACTGAGTAGGGAGCCAGGATCCCAGTGGAGCGGTCTCTGGAAGCTTCCCTCTAAACTACTGCTCTGTAGTCCTTTGAACTACATTACAAATTAAAAATAATCTCACAGAATGGTATCCTTAGCTCAGTGCTCCCTCCTAGGGAGGGGAAGCCAGGACAATTTGGGAAAGCAGACTGTGGTGGAGAGGCAGGGTGCCAGCATGGCAGAGGAGAGGAGTGTGGGCAGGGAGTGAGGGCTTTCAAGGCCTCGCAGATGCACATTTAGAGTCTGGCAAGCTGATGATGGGCGCTATGATGCCTCTAGGTGACAGGTTGGACCCACCAGCTGTGGGAAATGTCAGGAGCAAAACCTGGGTGGGACCTGGGATAAAATTCGGCGGTCAGGGAACAGAAACTGAAAGGGGGAACAATTTGGGCAAAAGTGACATTGGACCAATCGAGGTTGGGAAGAACGTAGGGAGCTGCAGCACCCTTGCTTGGTACAGGGGCTGCCAAACAAGAGCAGCTAAGAGGGCATGGGATAGAGGTCTGCTGGGGAAGAGACGGTGTGGCCACCAGAGGCCCAGCCAGTCGAAGGTCAAACCCCAAGAAAGCAGCTAGTTCTGCCAGCTGCCCACCCGCAGCCTCTGCGTTCAAGGGGTATGGCCAGGCCAATTTCCCCTGAAGTCAAGGGTGTTAACAGGTCTCTACATCTGTGCTGACAGCCCTGCTTGGTTATCTCATTTCATCCGTATGTGAGGCAGGTGGTGAAACAGTCCCAGCAAGGGGGCGCCACTTATCTTGAATTGTACTGTGAGTTAATGGCAGTGCTGGGATTAAAAACCAGTTCTGGATGCGAATATTCTCACTGTCCTGATTCTGTGATAATCAGGGTGGGCTAAACATTCGCTATATTAGAAACCATGCATGTGTCCCCAGACCTCGTTTTCCTCCCTAGGTCTGGTTTTTAGAATGCTGGTGATAAACTAAGCCTGATTTATTATATGTCCATCCTGTATGGGAAAAGACTGTAACTCTAGGTATCTCTGGTCAACCTTAAGAGATATAGCAGGGGGCTATATCTGGTTGGCGTCCATCTCCCATATGGAGGGACCTGGGTTCGATCCCCGGGACCTCCTGGTAAAAATTTAAAAAATATATAGAAGGTGCATGGGCCACCAGGCCCTGTGCGCGGGCGCACCACCAGTTCCCGCGAGCCACACAGCAAGATGATGACATAATAGGAGAGTGACACAAGGGAGAGGCAAGATGAGACGCATCGAAAAACCAGCAACTAAGGTTGCGCGGGCAGGATGCCTCTCTCCTACATCAGAGATTCCAAGGATTGAATCCCAGTGAAGACAGGAGGAGAAGGATGAGAAGAGAGGGCAGAAAATGGACACAGAATTGCCCAGCAAATGGACACAGAAACAGCAAAAACGGGGGAGAGGGGGAAGGGGTGTAAAAATGGATAAAAGTAAATAAATAAATAAATCCTTAAAAAAGAAGAAAAAAAAAAAAAAAAAAAAAAACAGTTCTGGTTCCCAGGCCACTGCTCTTTCTTCTTGACTCTGTTGTCCAAGCTAGCCACTTTGCCTTTGTGGGGCTCAGACCAAGGCCTCCAGGGTGTGGGAGGTTGGATGGGGGAGGGGGTTGGTCAGGGGAGGCTCTCCTCGGTGACTGTCTGTGTTCAGCAGCTGAGTCTTTTCTTGACACCTAAGTGGGTGCCGACACAGGACACGGATCACCTCACCATCAGGTTACTGGTCCTCTGGTTCCATTGCCATCAGGATAGCACAGTGAGGTCAGCCGGGCCTCAGGGGAAGGCTGGTGTAAATATGGGCTCTGCAATGAAACCTGCTGCCCACAGGATCAACGCCCTGATCTCCCCAGGCTGCACGTAGAGAGAGAGAGGTTGAGGTCTATTTCAGAGTGTGGTTGCCTTGGACAGACAAGCCAAAGTCTCAACACAACAAAGGACTCTTTCCAAGGAACTCACCTTACTGAGGGGTAGCCATTGCCACTTCAGACCTGTCCTCAGACCTACCCCAGCCAGCCGACAGGGCCAGGGGTGGACGTCTGACTCTGCAGATCTCTAGACACCCCTGGAGCCTAGGGGTAGTGTCAACCAGAGGCTCTGGTCAACCAGAGACCCTGGCACTTACCTGGGTCATTCTGATTCTGCCCTTCTTAGTATTTGAACTAGAGATGTGGAAATAAAGACAGAGGAAGCAGGGACAAGGGTTCTTGCAGTTTCTGCTGCCTTGGGGCTACCAGATAGCCCAAGCAGTCAACAGAGCCCCCTGGATCCCAAACAGCCTTCCCAGTTTCCTGTGTCTGCCATTTTGAACATGCCCAGCATTCTAACTTCCTTATTCCTGTGTCTCCTCACTGCAAACCTTGACACCTGAGGCAGCCTGAGTGAGTCCCTGTTATCAAAAGGGCCCTATGATGGCAGCAGAGATTCAAGGAGCATTTTAGGGCAACATGGAGTGCAGCCACCCCTCCTTGTAAGGAGAACCCCTCTACTCCCTACCTTTGAGGATAAGAGGTGTTATATTAGAGGATCTGGCAGGACTTCCCAACATTTCACAGGGCTGGGCCCTGACCCTTGGACACTCACAGGCTAAACTAGAAGTGCTGACAGGCCTGGGATGCACACTGAGGCCATCAGGCCAACATGTGGGTGGGAGAGAGTTGGTGGGTGGTTGGGAGGGAGCCCCTGGGTGGGAAGGAGCTGGTGGCTGCCACCTTTTCACTGGCCGGGGCAGAGCCTCTTGCTCCTTCCCAGTCTCCAGTTTGTTGTTTTTCCATGAGTAACAGACATTGTTATTCAGCCCAGCAACCTTGTCACTCATCTGATGAGGCTAGGCTATGTCTTGTGATTGTGAGGTACTCGCTTTCCTGCCCAATAGTCAGTTTGATAGATTGTGGCTTTGACACTAATAGGCCTCTTCTCCGTTCTTCCCCTCATCTTCCCAGGTTGCCATATGCATGCTGCCAGCACTTCCCCCAGCTAGTAAAAAGCAGGAAAGAAGCTTCCCCCAGGGCCTCCCCCCACCCCACCCCCGGGGCTTGGTGCAGTGGGGCCTTTCCTGTCTATGCAGCAAGGTCTCTCTCGCCACCAGCATTCACTCTCCTTCTCAAGGCCAGGCCCTTGGCTGAGTGACAGTGAGAAGATTTGCAGAGTTCTGTTCGAGAAACATCTCCCGATTGCCTTCTGTATCTGTGCCGGGCCAAGCTGAGCCCATGTGGGGCACGTGGAGATGGGGAAGACCCAGTTCCTGCTCTGAGAAGATACAACCCAACAGGGAGATGTACCACTTACACAGATGATGGCAATTCGGGGCAGAGTCTGATCAGAGCCATGAAAGCAGTTCAAAGTGGTCCAGAGAAGGGCAAGCTCATACCCCTGGGAGCAGAGAGAACTTTATGGAGGAGTCAGTATTTGACCTGGGCCTGGCGGGCTGGGTAGACTCAGACATGAAGAAATAGATGGAGCAGTGGGACTGGGGCAGGAGGTTCCCAAAGGAGGGAATGGCTGTCAGCTGCTGTGTCAGGTGCCGTGCCAGAAGGAGCTGGGGACCACAGGTGAGTGCCACTTGACCTCTGCTATGGTCCAGAAGGAGAGGCAGACAGGTAGATGATGGCTACAGCTCAGGGCAGCAAGAGCTGTGGGTGAGGAAAGCACAGGGCTGGGAGCCCAAACCACACAGCCTTGGCACAGGTTCTGCTGGGACATACGGCTGGAGAGGGAGGCAGAGCCTGGGAATGAGGACTCCCCCCACCTCAGCTCAGACCAGAATCTGAAGGCATTGGGTTTTGGTAAGAGGCTTATAATGTGAAGAAAAAGAGCACAGATCCACCCTTTCTTGTCCAGGACACCTGATAGAACTGCTCCCTGAATGTCCCTTAACCAGCTTCCCCCAAATGTGTCACCAGGGAGTGTGTAGATGGTGGGGACTGTGGATTTGCTCACAGTCTTACCCCCTTAGATGGTTCTAAGGGTAGGGCATATCATTTCTCCAGCACATTCTAGGTACCCTCTCTTGACACCTTCACAGCAGCCCTGTGGAACGGACTTTATGGCCCCGTTTTACAGATGAGGTCACTGGAAGGAAAAGGCACATGCAGAGATGGCCACACAGCCCACAGGAGGTCAGGCCAGGCCTGCCCTCTCCAAAGCTTGCTCTTCCTTCACTACAGGGTCTGCCTCCTACCAACTGGCTGGGGACAGCTGGGTTTGCCCAGGAAGGTCAGTGCATGGTTGCCACCAATGCTGTAATCAACCCAGGAACAAAGACCAGGAGGAGTATACCTGGGAGTTATGTGAGAGACAGGAACACACCCCCCCACGTTTGGGGTGGGGTGGGGTGTGAGCCAAGTCACTGCCTTGAGCTCTGCGTGCGAGCACAAAGGCAGAGACGAGGACCTTGGAAAACATGTCCCCAAATCCCAAACACGCTCCCTTCTCCCAGCTGGAGAGCAGACTGAGATAAGTCCAGGATGGAATGAAACAGAAAAGACTTCTCGCTGCCCTTCGCAGGGTTCCTAAGCGGCCTCTGGAAGGAAGGAGAAGACTGCGCCCTCTCAAATGGCCCTCTCTGCCCCACCCCACCCCACCCACCCTCAGGGGCGAGCTGGGAGCCCGCCGAGCCCACTCTGGGCAGCCACGCGCCCTTCTTCGCCCGCGGAGCACCGCAGCTCCACGCGCCGCCTCCCAGCCTCCGCAGACTGCCGAGCGCTAAGCACTTGCTATTTTCAACCGGAGGCGCTTTCTTCTCACCATCCGAGGCCCAGCCAGGGTCCGGGTAAAGAGAGGACAAAGAGCTAGAAAAGAGCCTCTGAAGTCGGCGCGCCCCCCTCGGTGGGCCCGTTCTGCCAGCCCGACCTCGGTTCCGCCCTACTCCGTCCAGCCAAAGGCCGGAAAGGTGCAGTTCAGAAAAGTCGGGAGCTCCCCGGCCCAAACGATTCCGGAGCCTACGACAGCAACCCTGTCTCCCAGTCTTTCTGCCCGAAATCAGATATCAGTCTTCCTTGCCCGAAGCCAGAGAGCGCCCGGAGCCGCAGTGTGGCCTGGCCCACGCCCAGCCGCCGGGAGCCTGCAGGCCTTCGCCATAGGCTGTTCCGGGCGGGCGGGAGTCGAAACGGCAGGGGTGCGCCGGCTGACGCCGAGAGGCCATCCCGTTTGGGCCCGCAGCCCCCTGCGAGTAAGGATGAGTGCGTGTAGGGATGGCGGTGGACCCACCCGCCGTTCAGGGTTGGGGTAGGGTGTGGGATTGGGGGGGGGGTGGGGCTCGTCCTTCAATCCCAGCAGGGCAGTAGGCTGCGATCCGCACCTGTCCTTGCGCTCCAAGGGATCTGGGCACTCCCCCTAGCATGTCCCTGTAAAAGCTTGTGGGGAGCGCCCGCCCGGGGATAGACAGACCCAGATGTGGGGTGCACGAGTGTGTGAGTATATATCTGTGGGTGGGTAGGTGGGTGTGCGCGCAAGGCAAGTCGAGAGGGGTCTTGGCGTCCCCCGCACCCTCTCTCAGGAGTTCCATATTTTGCCTTCCTTTGTTCTCAAAATAGCCGGCGAGCGAGGCCCGCGCGGCCCTCGGGAAGGGTGGGGGCCGTCGCGCGCTCGCTCGCGCGCGGAGTTAGCTGTAAGGTTACAAACAGTCTCTCCCTGCTCCCCCGGCCTGAATTAATGTGTTACTATTTCGGGCGCGCCAGTGTTTCCAGGGGAAACCTAATGACGCAATGACGTCAATGCAGGTCAGCAGCAGACTTTGCGGGAGGGCGGGCGGGCTCCCGGCTTTCAGGCACCGCGCAGTCTGCGGGCTGGAGGGCGCTGGCGAGGTGGCGCGGGCGCTGGGGCGCGGGCGCGGGGGTCAGGCCCAGGGACAGGAGGGTGCCTCCTCCCAGCTCCCGGGATTTCCCGGCGCCCGGGACGGAGTTGCCCGTTGGCATCCAGGAGGCGGCGTGGAGGGCAGGCGGGGTAACTCCGACTCCCCACCCACCTTTACCCAGGGGGAGCCAGAGGAACCAGCAGGTCCGGACTCGCTTAGGGGGCTTTACGCGAGGCCTCTCACGCACAGGTACGCTCTGGTCCTCGGGGTGCCCCTGGTCTGGGGGAGGGAGACACACTCACGTTTACACTCCCGTCCCTAATCCTCTCGTGTCCTGGCACCATAAATGAGAGTTATGGGGTGTGTGCAACATACCCCCTCAGCCTGTCTTGTCTCCCTCTTTCTGGGCACAGGAGCTCTCTGCTCTTCTCCAACACTTTCGGTGGTCGTAGGCGAGGGCTGGGGGCTTCCCATTGGCCGTACCACTCTTGGGGGTGCTGAAGTATGGAAGCAAAGCGGGAGGGACGTCCAGACCAAAAGGGCGGTGGGGAGCGAGAGCCTCGGCTGCCTAGGGAAAGCCGGTCCCTGTGTTTAGAGCGCGTGTATTGGACTGCTTGCGTATGCTTGGTATATATCTGTTCTGAGAGGGCTCCCAGTATGTCCGCGGGGTGTATGCACTTACGGGAGTCCACTGTCTGTGTGTCTGTGCCATGCGGGTGAGAACACCCCTTGCACCCCTTCTCGACCGTGCACCGGGGTACCTGGCTAGAGTTTGGGAGCGGGGAGGAACGGGCCCAGGGCCAGGGCCTCTTTCCTGCTCATCTCCCACAGCTTGCCCAGGTTGCTCCTACCCCCAGACGAGACTTGGCCCGCTTTCTCCACGCTGGGTTTCTTTTCGTCTCCACTCCCTTGTGCCCTTTCCTCCTTGGAGACTAAGTAGAAGAGGGGAAATCCCTTACCATCCGCCCCCTCTCACCCGGGTAGAGGCTCAGGCTCGGCTGACTGCTCTCTGCCCCTTCGTTCCTCGCTCTCCATTTTCAGCACCATGGTCCGGACAGCTCCACGCCCGCAGCTGCGTGGCTGCTTCGCCAACGCCCAGCGCCTGACTTCAGCGCTAGTACCCTCCGCCGGTGGCAACTAGCTCGTGATTTCTACCCATAGACCACCCCCTACCCGACCCCACCCCACCCCACAAGCCCCCCACCCCCCTTCCCCGTTTCCCCATCCAGGACCTCTGTTCGTTGGCCAGGACCTAGGAAGGGCGAAGCCAGCCTGGAAAACTTCTGAGGCTGACTGGTAGGAATCGCCATGGCCCTGCCTGGCCAAGGGGTATTGCTCTGAAGAGTTAATTGCTAAGGCCATGCCCAAGCCCCCCTTTCCCATCCAAGTTCATTAAAATAAGTGAATAAAGCAAGACTCTTTCCCCACAAAGTGAGCCTGCTTCTAGAAGGCACTGGTGGGGTCCATGATGTTCTGGATTCTAGAAACACAACTGGTGACCCTTGAGATCACCTACCAGATTCTTCACAGGCCTCCTTCCTCTGCTTTTCTAAGTCTAGGCTTCAAGTAGCAGAGGGCGTTGGGGTGAATCCCACTCACTTCTCCACCTCTCCCAGTAATCAGAGAGGGCACAGCTGATGTCTCAGGTCTGCTCCAACTGCAGGGTCTTTGGACATGGTGATAATCTGTGTGGGTTCTCAAGAGAGCTGAAATCTGGGATGCCAAAGAGGCCCCCAGAAGTGATTTTTGCAGCAACAGAGCTTCCTGCAGACCACACTCACTGGGCTGTGACCACACTGAGATTTCTGAGATAGCTCCACCCCATAACCCATCTCAACTGGAATCCTGGATACACAAAATCTTTTTGTGGCTCTCTCCAATCCTGGATTCCTTTGGCTGATGAAGCACCAGATATTGTCCCAGACACCTCATTCAGGTGTGTCCTTACTGTCATCCCAGCTCTTCCAGGAAGAGCAGAAAGGGTCTGCATGATACCCCATCTAACTCAGGCATGGGTGAAGGAAGCCAAGGAAAAGTTACCTCTCTCCATCTTGCCCCCCACCATTTCATATACTTTTGGCCAGCTGGAGGTTTGTGAGCCCTTTCCCCCTATCTGGGAACCAGACCACTCTTACTCCTTAGATATTCTTGTCCCTCAGGCAGCAGTGATAGGACAACCTTGCTATATTTGGCTGGAGGGCAGATTCAGGTGTTGTCTTTTTCCATTGAGCCCAGTGGAGGCCTGGGCCCAGGCAGGAAGGTGACCTTTGAGGAAACTCTGGGACCTGGAGGAAGGCATGCACACTGTCAGCAGGAAACAGCCTTTTCTCTGATGTAGCCCTTGTTCTGTCTGCTACTAAGCTGCCAGAAAGAGAAGAGAAGCCCACAGGCTGGAGACAAGGGAGAAAGGGACAGCCACCCTGTTCCCTGGCACTTCCTCCTCACAGGGTAGAATCCTAAGCCCAGCTCCTAAAGCATCGTCACAGTTTCCACGGGTCTTAAGGGAAGTCAGGAAATGGCCGCTCTCTCAAATGAATTAATTTCATGACAGAGCTGTGTGTGACCCAGTTTAGAAAGTGGCAGCATAAGCAAAACAGGCAAACAGCAAGGGGATGTGCCTTCCTCTAAAGGATAGTGGATAGTTTTTCCAGGGTCTTTGCAGCCAATATTCAGTCTTCAGGGAGCAGTGGTGCTGCCACCACCTACCTTGCCCCACTCCTGTTCATTCTCCTGGCTTCTCTGGCTCCCTGGCCTCCCTTTGTATTCATCTGGGTAACATCTGGCTGTGGCATCAGGGGAAGGCTAGCCAAGGTCAAGCAGGTACCGAGATGTTTGCCCTATTGATCTGAGCCTGTCTTCTTCTTGGGCTATGCAGAGCTGGGACATGGAAAAGGAAAGCCAGGGAATGTGAGGGGCCCTGCCCTGCAGGAAGCCTGCATATGACCCTGCACTGGGTGTAGGGGAGAGCTGAGGCCTTTGCAGTTGTCCTTGCTGGACTGCAGGCATGATGGGCCAGAGGAGCTTCTGGTCACCCAAATCCCCTGGGTCAGGTGACTCAGCAGGGAGCTGGACTGACAGCAGTACCATTCCCAGCACTAGGGACCAAGTTCCCCCGTGGGCCCCATGCTGATTGCTTAAGTGAGTCCATATGAGCCTCAGTTTCCCCATCTGCATAATGGGATTAGCTGAAGCAGGGATGGTCCTCACAGTTTGAGAGTCTGCTAGTTCTGAGGGTGCCTGACCTTTGAATTAGCATCTGAAATCAGAGTTAGCCAGGAGAGCTGGTTCTTCTTTTCTCTAATATACCTAGGTTCCTGAGAGGCTTGGATGCCCTGGGTGATGGCAAAGGCTGATGCCAAGTCCAGCTGAAACTTTACTGCCTTCTGTCCAAGACCATTTGCTGCCAGAGTCTTAGTCTCTCCCTGTGGAGGGAAGTCCAGGCACCACCATTCAGGAAGACAAGGAGGACTCCCCTCCCAGAAGGACAGGGACTTAGAGTGTCAAGTAGAATCCACAATCTTACTTAGCTGCCTCTGGCCCTGTGCCCACTCTCATTTCATCTTCATGATATTCTGTGAGGTGGTCACATTTCACTGATGAGGAAACTGAGGCTGGTAATTTGCCAAGATCATCTAGATCAGGCTTGGAGCCAGGTCTCCTGACCCCATAACTCATGCTCTCTGCTACTCCATGCAGAGGAATCCCTTGGGGGATTCCTCCCCACTGCCACTACTTCTCCAAGGTGCAGTGAGTAAGCTGACCCAGCAACATGATCTCCAGCTGCCCGTGGAAAGCCCTTCACCCTCTTTGGATTTGCATACTAAGTCATTTGCATTTCTGATCTGAAGGTGAGGGTGGGGACGGAAGCCCAGCCCCTCACTCGCTGTGGGCTTTGGGTAAGCGCATCCTTCCTCAAACTTCTCACCAGTAATCACAGGGGGTTGGGTGAGTTCTAAGTCTCTTCAGCTTTGTTGGGCTGTGAGTCCTTAAGGGTTCTAACTGTGGAATAAAAGACTCCATCCACACAGGTAGAGACATCGGAAGGAAGGTGGCAGGTGGATACTTTTATTCCTGCAGAGTTGGGGTGGTGGGACACTAGGAGTATGAGCCAGGACCCTTCTACCAGGCCAGCCGCATCCCACACCTGCTTTGCTGGGGAGACCTATTTCCACAGGATGCTCTGGGGGCAGAAAGGTTGTATAATTTTGCCATCTGGTTTTCAGAGCCCTGCAGGCCCAACCCAAACCCACGTCACCTCACCCCCCAGCTCCTGCTTCATCTCCCCAGGCTTGAGTCCCTGCCACAACTTTTGTTTTGTTTTCTAACTTTTTATTTTGAAATAACTTCAAATTTACAAGAAAGTGGCAAAATTAATACCAAAACAAAACAAAAACAAAAACAAAGAACTCCAACATACCCCCCACCCAGATGCCCCAATTTACCACCTATTAACATTTTCCCACAATTGTTAGATCTATATCTGTCTGTATTTTCTAAACATTTTGGAGTAGGTCGCATATATCATGCTCCTTTTTTTTTTTTTTTTTTTTTTGTTGTTTTTGTTTTTTGTTTTTGGAATTCTTTAATCAAAAATTATTTTTTAGAACTAACATTTACCAATTGCTTATTATGATATTTTATATAAAGCCCTATTAATTCATTCTAATGAAAGTTTGCTAAGCACCTGCAGAAGATTCCCTCTTAATTTGTGAGGCTTAAAAATAAAAATAAAATTAGGATTGCTAATTCAAATTCAATGGCCTATGAGTTGACAGTGGTCTTCCAGTGATCACATGAATGAAATCAGTTTTTGAGAAAAATTACTTTGAATATTTTTTTTTTTTTTTGCAAAATGATATATAAATATATATGCATATATGTGTATTTGCTTATATATCATGCTCCTTTAACACTTAACACTTCCATGTCCCTTTCTTAAGAACAAGGACTCACTTATGTAACCACCTCATGTACAACTATCAAGTTCAAGAAATTTAACATGGCTATAAAGAATGCAGTCCCTATTCCACTTTTTTTCAGTGGTCCCAATAATATCCTTTTGTTGCCATACCTTTTAACTCCTTCCTTCCCCTCCTGTAGGGTTGCCAGATTTAGCAAATAAATATATAGGATGCCCAGGTAAATTAGAATTTCAGGTGAATAATGAACAATACTTTAATATAAATATGTCTCAAGATTCCCTGGTAACTAAGACCCAGAACCTGTCTACATTAGAATCTGCTCCCCCACCTCCATCCCACATCTCCCCTCTCCTTGAGGCCCAGGGCTTCTGCTGCCTCCAGGGTAGGTGTGTGCCAACTTGGGCCAGGGGCTTTGTGTAGATGACGCAGACAAAATAGAAAATAATAATACTGGCAGCTGATGAAACAGATCCAAGCTCATGCAGCTGGGGTCGCAGGCCAGGGTTTGAAGCAAAGCTTATCTGTGTTCATTTTGTGTGCTTCTTGCAGCATCAGGGTAAATTCACAGAGACAGCTCCTGAGAAAGGAGTCTGGATGCAAACACGCAGGCCACTGCCATGGGTCCAGGACAGCACTCCAGTGTGTGCTGAGAGGGGCCCACGTGCCCTGTCTCTGGGAAGGGCTGACCGGCCCACAGGCAGCACTGAGGCTGCAGGCCAGCCTGCTTTGCAGGAGTTTTGCTTGAGCCTCTCACTCTGCCTGCGAATGGGAGTCCTGTGGTTTCCCCTATAGCAGACTGGGTAGCTGCGGAAACACCTGCACCTAGCTGGGCCGACTTGGAGTTCATGCGCGGTAGACCACCGGAGGCGACTGTACCTTTAAAGCCAACCTAGTGGGGGGGGGACACAGGTGGTCCCTGCACACCAGAGAGTTGAGACAGGCTCCTGGGTGGGCACTTTTCCAAATTCCATGTGAGTCCTGATGACTTCCAGAAAGCGCCACTGAAATTGGGGTCAGGAGGGCATGTATCTTAAATCTCATTTCAGAGATTAACTTCTCCAAGATTAGGCAGTGCGTGACGGGAGAGCCAGGACTCAGATCTGACTGCACACCTGCCCTTCACGCTCCGAGGATCTTTCAGAATCATGGACTCATGATCCCTCAAATGTGTCACCATTTCTTGGAGGCAGGGCCTGAAAACAATGGCTCTCCTGGCTGCATATTAGAATCACCTGGAGAGCTTTTGAAAAAACAAACAAACAAAAGCCCCTCAAGTCCAACCCCCAGAGATTCTGATTTATTTGACCTGGGGTGGGGCCCAGGCACCAGTAGTTATTAAAAGCTCCCTGGGTGATTCTAATGTGCACCCAGGGTTGAGAATCACAGAGGTAATAAGAGATGGCCTAGGGCAGTGGTTCCTAGATTTTAGTGCACATTGGAATTATCTGGGGATCTTTAAAAATTATTAATGCCTGGCTACTCCCTCCCCAACATTCTGATTTAATTATTATGGAGTGCAACCTCGGCATCCAGCGTTTTAAAAGCTCCCCAGGTGATTCTAATACTCAGCAAACTTTGGAAATCATTGGCACAGGATAGGCCTTGTTTCTCTAAGTGGTCCACAGAACCCAGCAGCATCAAAATCATCTGGGAGCTTGCTAGAAATGCAGACTCTCAGGCCCCACAATGGACCTATTAAATGGAATGTGAATTTTGACAAGATCTCCAGGTACCTTGTATGTGCATTAAAATTTGAGAACTCAGGTCAAGGGAATGATGGAATGATGTGATAAAGAAGGGATGAGGGCATAATTTTTAAATCGATCCATTCGATTTAAAAATTCATTTCATTCATTTTATGGACAATCACTGAACATTTGCTATGCACTGGCATCATACCCAGCTCTGAGTATTCAAAGATGAATAAGGCCGAGGGTTGGGGCAAGGACATAGCTGTCAGCTATAGCACAAGGGCAAGAGCAGCGCCTAAAAATGCTTGAAATGCAGACTATATGGGAGAGCACAAGGGAAGGTGCTCTTTACTGCCCAGGGGACTCAGACACCTTCACGGACAGCTTTGCTGTCTGCTAATGAATGAAAAGGAATTGGTCTGCTGAAGAAGTGAAATTTGATCGGAATGCTGGCGGCAAAAGGAACAGGCTGTGCACAGGAATAGTCTTGCAGGGCCTGGTGTGGGCAGGGGTGGCCAAGGTTCGGGATGGCTGGTGCAGAGGGGGCAGGGCAGGATGGTGAAGGACCTTCTGTGCCTCTCAGGGGAGCCTCGGCTTTAGCTGTGGACAGTGTAGAGGCTTTATTTTTTTTATTTTTTTATTTTTTTAAAGATTTTATTTATTTATTCATCTATCCCCCCCTTGCTGCTCGTGCTTGCCAGGCCAGCCAACCACGCCGTGCGGGCGGGCTCTGCCCTCACCAGGAGGCCCCGGGAACCGAACCCAGGGCCTCCCATATGGTAAACGGGAGCCCCACCGATTGAGCCACAGCCGCCTCCCGAGGCTTTAGATAAGAAGGAGAACGTCATGAATCCCATCGGCCTTTTTGGAAGAGAACTCTAGAAGCCATGGGAGCCATAGAGACCAGTTAGGACTTTTGCAACAGTTCAGAGGTCTAATGATGAGGGTGGCGGCAGGGGAGCCAGAGAGGAGAGCCAGGGTCAGGAGATGGCTCTGAGAGAGGATTCACAGGATTTAGGGGCAGATTGCACATGTGAGGATGGGGGAGAAGTTGAGCATGACCCTCAGGTTTGTAGTTTAGGTTACTAGGTAGAGGTAGCACCATTCAGTGAGATAAAGAACACTGAAGACAGAGCAAGTTTGGACAGGTTGAGCAGGCAGTTGTATATTTGGGACTGGAGCCAAGGAGAGAAGTTGAGTCTGGATGTGGGATCTGGGAGACAACAGCATCCAGGGGTTGTTGAAGCATAAGAGGGGATGAGATAATTAGAGAAGGAAAAGTGGAAAGAAAAGGAGGGGGATGCACAGAACACTTGAGCCTCACTATTTGAAGAAAGGTTGGGAGAGGAGAAGGAGGAAGAGAGGAAAGGAGGTTGGAGAAGCGAGGAGAAACCAGCAAAGACAAACTGGAAAGACAGGATCAGAAAAGAAAAAGAACTTTTGGCTAGAGGATGCCTGAAAACAAAAACACGTTCAAGGAAAAGTGCATGATTCATGGAATAAGATGCTGCAGAGAATTTAAATAGGAGATGGAGACTGAAAACTGGATTTGATAATTAGGTCA
This sequence comes from Tolypeutes matacus, assembly GCA_026826555.1. Lineage (NCBI taxonomy): Eukaryota > Metazoa > Chordata > Mammalia > Cingulata > Chlamyphoridae > Tolypeutes > Tolypeutes matacus. Next base: position 89,703 of record JAKSZT010053770.1, on the reverse strand, counting down.
TTAGTGACCTTGGTTTCGGTGGCATTGTGGGGGGAGGGGCCAGATTGCAGTGGGTCAAGGGTGTTGAAAAAGAGGACACGGGAAGTGTAGATGAATCTTGCACATTGGTGGGAAGAGAAAGGGAGAGAGAGAGCAATAGTATTAAAGAGAGATAAGACTAAGGAGTTTGTGTTTCCTGTTTAGGATAAAGGAAAGGAGCAAGTTTCTGAGCTGAGAGGAAAGAATTAAAAGTGGTTAAAGATGAGACTACTGAGAAGGCTCCCAGAGGCACAACCAGAGCTCAGAGAGAGGATTTAATCTTGGAGAGGAGAGGGGATTAGAGTGTTCCCATCCATGATCTCTACGTTCTGGCACAAGGGGCAAGGTCATCCACGGTGAGCAGAGAGGAAATCGTGGGAAAGGTCCTGGGAGTGAGAGAGAGGTGATAGAACAAGTCAGGCGAGAGGCCTTGGCATTGTTCTTTCCAGCCACGGTGGCCCCTGGAGGTGAAGAGAATGGAGGTAGCTGGTTTCCTTCAGGTTTGGAGCTTAGCCAGGTTGAAGGACAAGCGGGGAAGGGCATCGAGGGGGCTGCAGAGAAGGCAGTTGATGCCTTCATCTTCAGGCTTGGGATGTCCTGCTCCTGCTCCCAGGAAGGTCGAGTGCCAGGGCAGCTACACCCCCACAGGGAACCTCCTTCATGAGAGGCGGGAGGATGGGGCTGCTGGGACCTTGGCTGTGCTGGATCTGTTAGGAGGAGGAAGCCCCCACAGGCACCCCCAGCAGGAGCTGCTGCTTTGTCTCCACCAGGCCTGGTGGCTCTAGAGACTGTGGAGCAGCAGCCTCTCCTGCCTCCTGCTAATGCGCCAGCTCCTGAGGGACCAGAGAGTCCCAGGGCTGGAAGGGACCTTCCTGATCATGGAGTCCAGGGCACATTTTGGAAAAACGTAAAGGCAAGTTTGATTGTCACAATGATTAGAGGAGCTCTACAGCAAAGACTTGTCCCACATCTTCCATAACTTTCAAATGTCTGCCAAGCACAAAACACCTTCATTGTCTATGGAATCTGGTCTGAACTCGAAACATGGTTGAATTTCCTAGGATTGTTTCTGCGTGTAAAAGGAAGGGAGATTGTACTTCAGAACTTCACTAACTATTGTGTGCTATTTTGGAAAATCACATCTCTGACGGCAAAGCTCCCCATGGTAAAACACCTGTATCAGTCTGCATTTCCACCAGTTGCATTCATGATGATTCCACAGATAAGTGCAAGCATCTGACTGCTGCAGTCTATTATGCATAATGCGTGAGCATTTACATGCTGAAACATATATTCTTATGCTATAAACTACCAATTAGGAAATTACTTTAAAATATGTGCTTTTAAAAAGCAGGTTTTACTCTATTTTAGTTCAGGATAGTAACAGGGATTTTATAAAATATTTGCTAGAAAAAAGGATGTTTAAACCCTGATAGAGTTAAGAATCTAGTCTAATCTCTCAACCAGTGAGTTGAATTCTCTCTATAGCAACTCTAATAGTTGGTTGTCCAAATCTGCTTGAACGTGTCCAGGGCAGGAAATTATTAGCTCTCCATATAACCTGTTCCATTGCCAGGGAGCTTGCTGTTAAAAAGTGATAACATAGAAGGAGCTATACCTATTAATGTGTATCTTCCACTCTTTCACTGGTCCTAGTTTTGTCCTCTGAGGCTTCATGGAAAGTGTCAATCCTTTTTCTATATGATATCTCATAGATATTTGTAGATGGCCATAAACCTCATGCACCTCCCCCTACCCCATCCCCTCCACCTTCTCTTTCCCAGACAGAATATCTCCAGGTCTTTCATCTGATCTGTATGTCACATAATATTTGTGTCCCCTTATTATCCTGGCCAGTCTATGCCCTGTACTAAGCATGAGGGATTCAGAGGGACCAATAAGTTCAATTCCACTGAATGGATATTTTACAGACCACTGGCCATATACCATTCACTGTGCTTGATTCTGGGACATAGAGATAATTTAGAGATAGCTGTTATTCCTGGGAGTTCACCCAGTGACTAAAACAATTATATGAAATGGCAGATTGAATACACATTCTTATCTTCCTTCTCTCCCAAGACCCCACAAAACTTATAGGAAGGGAATGGGGAAAACCCACAGTGAGAACATGGGAGAAATCATTAAGCAGATGAGACATTTCCACACAATTCTAGAAGACTAAGAACAGATGGAGGTGTGGAACGATCAGGTAGGATGAGGGAAGCATCAGCTTAGAATGTTCAAAGAGGGGGAGTGGAATGGGAGGGACTTATTTGCTCCTGGAGAAGCCCTGAGAGGGAGTCCCCAAGTGCCCAGGTGGGTCAGAAGGCAGAAATGAGAACTGGTGCCAGAATGGAGGGGGGGAGGTGTATATTAAAGTCCACTTGCATAAGAGTTGACCTCTACTACCAAACAAAAAGTATTCTCAGCCAGGGCTCTACCCCTTAGCCAGGTGATTGAAGGTTTCTTCTCAGGAAAACTGAGTGGCCCAAGAAAACAGGCAGGTGAGGGTTCCCTCATAATAGCCAGCTTCCAATGAGCACCCCAAACCCATGCTCAGCCACTGAGAAAATACCAACCACTTCTACTAGCTCCCAAGTGACTTTTCAATGTTTTATTCTTAAATATATGAATAGATATAGCCAAAGATAATCTATCCCCAAGGAGATGGATTGAGACTCAACATGGTTGAGACTCAGAGAAACAAAGAGAAAACATTCCTGAGTGTGTTAAGTCAGCCAAAGGGGTGCTGATGCAAAATACCAGAAATTGGTTGGTTTTTATAAAGGGTATTTATTTGGGGTAGAAGCTTATAGTCACAAGGCCATAAAGAGTAAAGTACTTCCCTCACCAAAGTCTGTTGCCATATGTTGGAGCAAGATGGCTGCTGGTCTCTGTGAGGGTTCAGCCTTCCTCTTCAGGCTCCATGGTCCCAGCTTCTTCTGATCTCAGCTGTAGGCTGGTATAAGGCTTGTATCTCTCCCCGGGGCTCAATTCTTTCCAGGCTCAGCTGCTCTGTTCTCTCCACAAGATCAACTATAGACTCTCAGGCTCTCTCTCTTCCCAGGGCCTCTGCCATGTCTATGGAGCCATCTCTATTCCTCTGTGTTCTTTTCCTGTGTATATACTTCCCAGAGCTCCAGCATCAAAAACTCAACTCTCTCCTCTGCTTTGTCATTTTCTCTGTGAGTCCCCACCCACTAAGGGGGTGGGGACTCGAATTCCTACTGACATGGCTGAATCAAAGCCTTAATCATAATTTAATCAAGTAAAAGTGAAACCTCTGAATCTAATACAATCTAATATGCCCAGAGCAACAGACCAGTTTAGAAACACAATCCAATATCTATTTTTGGAATTCATAAACAATTGCAAACTGCTACACCGAGGAAATGGAAATAATGTAAGGAACAGAAATGAACTAGAACCAAACCCTACAAAACCTCTAATTAATGTCTAAAGAGACATTATTTAAGAGGAAAACTCAGAGAGCAAGAAAAAGCTCTTAAAAAACCCAAGCGTCAACAAACAAGTAGGTTTTTAAAGTGTGGTATATACATACAATGGAATATTATTTGGCCATAAGAAAGAGTTTTGAGACATGCTGCAACACGGAAGAACCTTGAAAACATTATGCTTAGTGAAATAAGCAAAGCACATAAGGACAAATATTGTGAAATATCACTTATAAGATATGACTAGCACTAGCAAATTTGCAGAGATAGAAAGTTGATTAGAGGTTACCAGAGAAGGGGGAGAAGAAGAAGGAATGTTTGAGTGGGGAAGTGATAGAAAGTTTGGGTGGGGGAGTGATAGGATGTCACTTCTGAGATTTGGTAAGAAATTTAAAAAAAAAAGAGTTGTTGGAAATTAAAACACTTTGGAGTGGGAGCCAGTCTTAAACAATAGGAATTTATTGGTTCATGGCTTTGAGGCTATGTAAGTCCAAAATCAAGTTATTAGCAAGGCTTGCTTTCTCTCCAAAGCCTGTAACATTCGGGTGCTGGCTGCTGGCAATCCTTGGGGTTCCTTGACTCTCCCTTCACATGGCCATGTCCTCTCCTTTCTCTTCTGGATTTCCTCTGCCAGGCAGCTTCTCCCTGTTCTTCTCTGACTCTAGTCCAGTTTCTTTCTTTTTATAGGGCCTGTGGTAATTTGGATTAAGCCCCTCCCTCATTCAGTTGGGCCACACCTTAATTTAAAACAACATCCTCAAGAGTACAATTTACAAGTGGTTCATGCCCACAGGAAGTGGGGTACAGAAGTCAATCTACCACAGAAACCAAACACAAAAAGTCACCTATTGTACGATTCTTTTTTAAAAATTAAAACAGTTTTTAAATGGCTGCCAAAATAAAATATTCAATAGAAATGAAGATAAAGTTAAGGAAATGTCACAGAAAGCAGAAGATAAAAAATTCCATAGAAGTGGAAGATAAAGTTGAGGACATTTCTGAGAGAGGAGAATAACAAGACAGTTGGAAAAGATGATAGAAATGAAAAGAGAATCTCTTTAGGGTGTTCACCTGGGACTAATAGGCATTCCAGAAAGAGAGAAGAGAAAAAATTGAGCAGAGAAAACTATCAACTAAATAATAGAGGAAAATGTCTCAACCCTGAAGATTAGAGGTTTTGAGAAGAAAAAGTCCACTGTATACCCAGCACAAAGAATAAAAATGGATCCCCAGCAATGTAGAGCAACCGAAAAGTTCACTATACCAGGGACAAAGAGAATAATCAAAACACTTCCAGAAAGAAAATATAAAAATCCCAGTTGGCATTTCAGTGGCATAGAATTCTTAACTGCAAATAATAAAAAAAAAAGAAAAAAAAAAAAAAAAAAAAAGAATTCTTAACTGCAACACCGGATCCTAGAATGCAGAGGAACCAGGCCTTCAAAATTCTGAGAGAATGCAATTTCAACCCAGAATTTCAACCCCCAGACAAATTATCATCAAGGATTAGGGTAGAATAAAGACATTTCAGATATTTAATGACTCAGACCTCCTATTAGGAAGTTATTAATAAAATAAAGGAGGAAGCCGGCGGGAGCGGGCGGCCGGGCGCCGAGCAGCTGAGCAGGCCCGCGGCGGGTGAGGGGCCGGGCCGAGGCCGGAGCTCGGGCGGCAGAGCTGCCGGGTTCTTCACCATGAGAGATTTTGGGGTGCTTCTCTGTCCTCTATGTAGTTGACAGTTTGGGTGGTGAAGAGATGGCTGACAGTGTCAAAACCTTTCTCCAGGACCTTGGCAGGGGAATCAAAGACTCCATCTGGGGTATTTGTACCATCTCAAAGCTAGATGCTCGAATCCAGCAAAAGAGAGAAGAGCAGCGTCGGAGAAGAGCAAGTAGTGTCTTGGCCCAGCGGAGAGCCCAGAGCATTGAGCGGAAGCAGGAGAGTGAACCACGTATTGTTAATAGAATTTTCCAGTGCTGTGCTTGGAATGGTGGAGTATTCTGGTTCAGTCTCCTCTTGTTTTATCAAGTGTTTATTCCTGTGCTTCAGTCAGTAACAGCACAAATTATTGGTGATCCATCACTACATGGAGATGTTTGGTCTTGGCTGGAATTCTTCCTTACATCAATTTTCAGTGCTCTTTGGGTGCTCCCCCTGTTTGTGCTTAGCAAAGTTGTCAATGCCATTTGGTTTCAAGATATAGCTGATCTGGCATTTGAGGTGTCAGGGAGGAAGCCTCATCCTTTCCCTAGTGTCAGTAAAATAATTGCTGACATGCTCTTCAACCTTTTGCTGCAGGCTCTTTTCCTCATCCAGGGGATGTTTGTGAGTCTCTTTCCCATCCATCTCGTTGGCCAGCTGGTTAGTCTCTTGCATATGTCGCTTCTCTACTCACTTTACTGCTTCAAATATCGCTGGTTCAATAAAGGAATTGAGATGCACCAGTGGCTGTCAAATATAGAAAGGAACTGGCCTTACTACTTTGGATTTGGTTTGCCCTTGGCTTTTCTCACAGCAATGCAGTCGTCATACATTATCAGCGGCTGCCTCTTCTCTATCTTCTTTCCTTTATTCATTATCAGCGCCAATGAAGCAAAGACCCCTGGCAAAGCATACCTTTTCCAGTTGCGCCTCTTCTCCTTGGTGGTCTTCTTAAGCAACAGACTCTTCCATAAGACAGTCTACCTGCAGTCTGCCCTGAGTAGCTCAACCTCTGCAGAAAAGTTCTCTTCACCGCATCCATCGCCTGCCAAACTGAAGGCTGCTGCAGGCCACTGAATCTCCTGCCATCTGAAGAGAGTGGTGGGATTGGAAGGCTGCAGCAGATCTTTTCCCTGTTCGCCTTCTCCTATCCAGGGAAGGCAGGACCCACTCTGCCAAGGGCCCTCTGCATATTCCCTTCTTTCTGAGGAATTGGAATTTTTGTCTCTGGTGCACGTACGGCAGAATCTCCTGACACCCGTATGTGGATTTTTACCACCACCTTAACTATGTCTGAAAGAACCACAGGTTTTTCTGCAGCTGTTTTCTAGCATTTGCCAGCCCTTGTGCTTGGGCTGATTTGAATACTTGTTTTTCTCCCTGTGCCATTTACCCTCCTACCTCCCCGTCCTGCCTTCCACCACCTTGGATGAATGGATTTTGTAAATCTAGCTGTTGTAATTTGTGGATTTGTTATTTTTGTTTTCCTGTGAAGCACATTGGATGTGGGGGTAAAGGAGTTGTTCCTGGTCACTCCCTTTATAGCCATCACTGTCTTGTTTCTTGTAACTCAGGTTAGGTTTGGGTCTCTTGTTTCACTGCAAAAAACAAGCCTGAAGAAATGGGACAGGAGGAAAGACCTCCCGGCCAGATCTGCTGGGTTTTGAGGAGTGATTTCTCTCTTCCCCTTGAAGGGGAAAAAGCTTTTTTTCACTGGTACATTTAAAGTTCCCCATGTGTGGGGAGGTACCAATTCTGGACAAGTGCCACTGCAATACAGAATGGTCAGAGAACCTAAACATTTAAACTCTGAGAGGTTTGAAATTTACTGTTGGCTACTGCCGCGTCTGTCTGGTATTTCAAAGGAATATTGGGTGCTGCGAATAGGAACTGAAGGGGTAAACTTATTAAACACATTAAACCTGAAAATAAATAAATAAATAAAGGAGGAAGCCAAGAAAGGCAGCTATGAAATCCAGAAACAGTGGCTCCAGCCTGGAAAGCAGTAGGGAGAAGTCCCAGGCTAACAGCTGTGGCATGAGCCCAGATAGCTGCCTTCCCATGTCGGAACTGAGGACAAAGGGCTCATGACCAGGGGTCTCAAGAAAAAGGAAGACTCAATAAAATATCTAGATTTTGAAAAAAGTATGGAGGATTATTTAAAGGAAGTCGTGGCAAAAAAGAAAATGAAGAGAATCAGAATTCCTGGAAATTTTAATCCTTGTACCATAAATGATTCTGCAATAACAAAGATTGTTTATTTACCCAAAAACATTGATAGAATGGCAGAGAGATAAGGTGTGGGCAGGGTAATAGAATTCATCTATTATATAAGAAGGAAAAATTATGTATACATTTGATAAATCAGGAAATAACTTTATAAATATGTTATTTAGAGAATGGAAATAAATGCCAGAAGAAACAATGGAAGAGACTGCCTCTATGGAATGGGACTGGGGATGGGTAGAGGTGAGCTGGGTTGGTTTTTATTCATTATCAACCTTTTGATTCAATTTTATTTTTTAACCATGTGCACATATTGGTTTGATAAACATATGTTTTTTTATAAAAACCTCAAATAAAAAAAAATTAAGTAATAAGTGATAAGATAAGCAGGCAGTGTGCTCTGAGAGCCCAGAGAAGATACACGTGACCTAGACCCAGAGCTTGGAGTTGTGGTTAGCATGACAAGCAGCAGGCTTCAGTATTACTAGAGCAGAGGGTCCAGGATGGGCTGTGGAAAAGTGAGCAAGGCTAGGGCCAGGCCACGAGGAGCCCTGTAGACCTTGCCAGGAGCTTGGACTTTATCCTAGTGGCAATGGGGAGTCACTTATGATTCTTAAGAAGGAAAGTAACATGATCAAAATTCTGCTTTGGAAATTCATCTTGTGAGCAATAATTTTGGAAGTTGGATCTAAGAGAGTTAAGAATGGAGAAAGAAAATCCATTTAGGAGGCCACTGCAATAACTCAGGTGGAGGAGTACATGAGAGTATGAAGCAGAGCAATGGGTGGAAGGGTGGGTGGGAGGCAAATTAAAGCAAATATTGAGAAGGTAAATGTGTGGCAAGACTTGATTGACTGAATGGGCAGGTTGAGGAAGAGAGAAGAGGTTTTACCTGGGAGAAGTGGGCAGATGATGGGGGAGATGTTTGAGGGTCAAGATGATCATCCATTTTCAGTTCAGTTTTGAATGAATTGATTTTGAGGTGCTTACAGGCAACACAAGTGGGGATGTCTAGGAAGCTGTTGAATATACAAAGTGGATGCTCTGGGGAAAGGTCAGTCCTGGAGCTGTAGACTCAGGAGACATCTGCCAGTGGTGCTATGTGAAACTATAACAAGGACAAAAATCGAGATTTTATCATTTGAAGGGCAGGCTGATAATGCTCCAGATAAGACTGAGCATCTTTTCATATATTCAGGAACCATTTGTATTTCTTCTTCTACCTATTGATTAGCTTTCCATGTCTATTTATTTCATATCAAATCCATCATCTAGTTTAAGGATAAAACTATAGAAGGATGCCCATTAAGTAAGGAACAGTTAGATCAAGTGTTAACTAAAGCATTTAAACAAGAGTAAGAGTTGAAATTCCAAATTAGAAAACAAAGTAAAATTGTTTCATTAATGTGAAATAATGTGATTGCATAACTTGAAAACCCAAGAGAACCAACTGAAAAAAAATCACAGTTTGTTAGAATTCTATAAGGTTTCTGATACTAAAGTAATATGGCAAATTAACATATTTATAAACAACCAGAAGTTTTTTTAAAAAGTACAATGGAAATTAACCTATTTATAAACAACCAGAAGTTTTAAAAAAAGTACAATGGAAAGGAAAAAAACAATTGTAATAGCAATCAAAGTGCAAGGTCCATATAAAGAATTTTAAAACATTATCGAGGGACACAATAGAAGAGCTGACCAAAGAGGAAATGAAAAACCTTGTTCTTGTATTGGATGATGTTGATCCTGAGTATTATAAAGATGCTAATTCTTCCTAAATTATGCATTACACTTAAAATACCTAGGTAACACCTAGATAATTTTTTCTTGAAGCATGGCAAAATAAACATGCATGAATAGCCAGGAAATTCTCATAAAGAAGAATCATAAGAAGAGAACAGCCCTACCATATGTGAAAACATAATTAAGATAGACACTGGAGAATATTCAGTCAGACCAATGGAACAGAGTAAAGAGTCCAGAAGTAGACCCAAAATTATATGGGAATTTAGTTTATCATAAAATGGCATTTCATATTAGAGGGAGAAAGAAAGATTGTTCAGCTGGGGCTATATCTGGAAATAAAGTTGATTCTTTATATCAAAATCATGGAGAAAATATTTAGAAGTTAAAACTGAAGCTATAACAGTACTAGAAGAAAACATGGGACATTTAAATACATATAATATATAATATATTATTCATTATATAATATATCATAATATATAGGAATATAATATGTGGTATATTAATATATAAACATATTAAAATATATAACATACAATATAATATTTGACTATATATTCTATAACATACAATAAAATCACATATATAAAATTATATATTATATGTATGTTATGTAGATAATATATAATATATAATCTTAGAGTAGGGCAGAACTTTGTACTCCTGAATTTATACAAGAAAAGACTAATTAACGATATAAAATTAAAATATTTCTGCATTGGAAAAAAGCACAAATAAATTCAAACAAGTAACAAATTTTGAAAAGACATATGCAATATATATGCCAAATACCTACTTTATTCTATATAGAGTATATATCTATTTCAAATAAATATGGAAAAAAGAAAAGCTGAGTTGAAAATTGGGCAAAGGATGTGAACAAAGTTCACAGATAAAGAAAACCTCATTGCCTGTACAGGGATGAAAAGATAATCAACCTCATGTATAATGAAGGAAATGCAAATTAAAATTTCAGTGAAATGTCGTTTTTTACCCATCAGCTTGACAAAGATCACCAAGTTTGATAGCACAGAATACTGGCAAGGATGGGGTAGGGTACTCAGACCTTGTTGGTGGGAGAGTAAATTGGCATGGCCAAGATATACTGCCAAGTGGAAAAGACAAGGGTAGAACAGTATAGAGCTTGTTACTTAGCAACTGCATTAAAACACACACACACACACACACACATTTTGTAAGTATCTTTAGAAGAACACACAAGATAGAGATATCAATAGTTGCCTCCAAGGAAGAAACCGGAAACTAAGGGACAATGAAGCGTAGGAGACTCATTTTTTATCATAGAGCATTTTGCATGCTCTGAATTCTGAACTATGTGCATATATTTACATATTCAAACAAATAATGAGAAATGTTTGTTTTTAAGGGCAGGCAAATTAGGACAAGTCTACAAAGGAAACTGAGAGCTCTGGTCATAGAGGGTGGAGGAGAACCAGGAGAGGACTGTAATGGTCCAGCAAGTGGAGCTGAAAAGTGTCTGCTGCATGTGGTACATATGGAGATCAGTGGTGACCTTGGCAGGAGGAGTTTCAAGGGTGAACCAAGGAAAGAAACCAGATTTTAAGGCCCTGAGGAGTGACAGAGTCGAGCCCAATCACTTGAGCAAGCTCTTCCTTTCTCCTACCCTCTCTCCCTTCTTTTCATCTTCCTTCTCTTCCTTCTTCTCTCCCTTCTCCCTCTCCCCCTCCCTTCCTTCCTTCCTTTATTCTTTCCTCCCACTTTTTAAAAACTTTTTATTTTGAAATATTTTCAAACTTACAAGACAGTTTTAAAAATAATACAAACCCTATACAAAGAATTCCAAATACGCCTATCCCCTTAGCTACCCAGATCCCTCCCTTCCTTTTTAAAAAATAGAAATGATTTTATTTTTTCTAATTTATGAAAGTAATATTTGCTTCTTATGAAAGTTAATCAGAAAATACAGAAAGAGATGAGAAAGAAAGTAAAAATTCACCCTCAGTCTTATATCACACAGAGAAAACTCACCATTAACATTTAATATAAATTCTTCCAGATATTTTTCCCAATACATTCTTTGGCAGTGGTATCCTACCATGTATACTATTTTTTATTTGATTTTTAACACTTGGCATCTCTTTTCTTGTCATTAAATATAGATCTACATCATTTTTAACATGTATATGTATCATAATTCATTTAAGCTACCTATTGACTAATATTTAGGCTGTTTCCAATGTTTCACTATTATAAACATTAATATGTTAAACACATATGTATAAACATCTTTGTGAACTTGTTTGAGAATTTCTATAGGAAAAAAACCCTAAAAATTTAATTAAGTCAAAGTGTAACCACATTTTAAAGGCTCCTGATATACATAGTCAAATCGTTTCTAGAAAAGTTGCAATGGTTTACCTCCCACCTGGTTTTCTTCATCTACATCTGTCTTAAGCATTATCATTCTTTTTAATCTTCACTATTCTTAGAGGTTGAAAATTAAATCTCATTTTTGAAAAAGAATTGCCTGTCTTTGTTTCTTTGATTACTAGTGAGACTGAATATCTTTTAATACAATCCTTGCTTGTTTTATAAACTTTGCCTATTTTCCTATTGGATGGTCAAAATCTGTATTGTTTTTTAAGAGCAATTTATATATTAAGGAAATTAATCTTTGTGTGTCATATTGCAATAATTTTCCCAGTTTTGATTTTTAATTTATTTAACTTTTAAAACTGCTTATTATAGAAAATGTCATGTATTTCAGTTATATAGTGTTTTTGACATATGGAAGTTTTTAATGTTTCAGTCTATCAGATCAGAAGAAAACAGTCTTCATGTTATCCCAGCACCTCTTGAACAGTACATTCTTTCCCCACACTGAACTGAAATGCCAATTGGAGTTTCTATTCTATTCCTTTGATCTGCACCAATACCTTATTGCTGCAATTACTGTAAGCTTAAAATATATTTTTTTCATATTTGATATGGCAAGCGTCTCCTGCTGTAATCCAGTCTTAATTTTCTCCAAATTTTCTTGTGGATTTCCTCACATTTATTCATCCAGATTAACGTTAGTTTCATTTTGTCAAATTCTACTTGAAAACTCAGTTGAGATTTTGATTGTAATCTTGGGAAATGTATAGATTAATTTGGGAAAGATTGACATTTTTACAATACTGAGTCTTCTTATCTTGAAACTCCCGATAGCTCTCTATTTATTCGAGTTGTTCAGTAGGGTGTTATATCTTTTCTTTATGAGATCCTACACGCTTCTTGTTAAGATTCTTCCCAGATATTTTCTACTTTGGTTGCTATTATGAATGCAATCCTTTTTCCTACCTGGTGATTTTCTAACTGGTGATTGCCACTATACAGAAAAGCTAATAAGATTTTCTATATTTCTTTTGTAACCACCTCTCTTATTAAACTCTTATTAATTATAATAATTTTCACTTTATTCTCTTGGGGTGTCTATGGAATCAGTCAGGTTTTGACTCTCTCTTTCCAATAACTATATCACTTAAAATTTTTCTTTTATGATTGCATTGACTAGAACTTACTTCCAAAACAGTATTTCATGATAGCTCTAATCAAGGACATCCTTGTGCAGTTATTGGATAATATTTCGTCTTTAAACATGACATGAGCTCCTGGTTTAGACTTATTCTTTCTTTTTTTTTTTTAGACTTATTCTTTATCCAGAATTAGCCCTCTATTCCTAGTTTACTGAGAGGATTTTTTAAAAGTGTAGATCAGATTTTATCAAATGCCTTTTTGGTATCTATTATATATTTTTTTCTCCTTTAATCTATTCATGAGATAAATTGTACTAATAGATTTCCCGATTTTGACAGTCTTCCAATTCCTGGAATAAACTTCACTTTGTCATTTATATGATTCTTCTGCTGAATTCAATTAGTAACATTTTCTTTTTCTCATTCATGTTGGTGTATGAGACTACATAAAACACTTCCAAAAAAGCTTAGCCGAGAACGAGAGGAAAGAGAAAGAAAGAGCTTCAGACTTAAGGAAGTGCATATGTTTCAGGCATATTAATAGGCTTTGGGGATATAGCCAGGAGAGAGGAAGAACTTGAGGGTATAAGTGAAAGAGGGAATGGCTGTTGGAACAAGGTCTCAGCAGAGAAAGAAGGCAGTGGGACTTAACACCAGGGGCCAGTGGGCCGTGAGCAAGAGGAGCGACGGCCACACTCCAGGCTGGAGGCAAGAGTCCAGGGTGGGGTGGACAGGGCCACGGGGGCTGAGGCAGGAGGACACCGGGTGGGTTTCACCTGGAAGCTGTTTTCCACAGGGTCAAAGAAGAGAGGCTGCCTGCTAGGGTTGGTGAATGGGGACTCGAGGTGAGTCATGAACATGGAGAACACATGCTGAAAGGAGTAAGGGACAAATCAAAAACCTGTCGTGGAGTGGCTAAGGCTGCAGACCTTGATTTTTTTGTGGCATTACCTGGCAAGATTATGGTATTATTCCTTCTAGGAGACTGTGGGAGTGGAAGAGGATCTGGGGTTAGGGTCTTGAGGGATGGGAGGGGTAGGCAGACGGTGAGGCCTGGGAACTGAGCCATCCAGCATGTAGGCAATGGTGATGGGAAGAGAGGGTGGAGGACTCACACAGGTGTCTCCAAGGAGGTGGTTATCATAGCTGGTCTTAACTTTAAATTTCTACCTTGAGGCAAAGTTTTCCATTTGTGTCCTGACACAAAATAAACAGAATGTATCATGGTTTGAGCTTGATAATTTAGGTAACTGCCTTCATGCTCTGCCACGTTTTCAAGGGTTATAAAAATTCCGTTTTGTGTGCTATTGGGACATTATGTTTGGAAAGCAGGAAGTGTGTTCTAATGTGGGAGAAACATTGTGACATGGTGGGGGCATGTCAGAGCCTGCTCGTAGCTCAATGTGGTTAGAATGTTGATGGGATGAGGCAGGCAGCCCAGCTGGAAAGATTGGGAGGAAGGGGATGGTGGGGACAGGCTGGAAGTGGGCCACCAGTTTGGGTGGCTGAGGGGCTGGAGGTAAGGAGGCCTAGGGCTGAGGTCCAGGCCTGCAGAACGGACCTCCTACATGGACCCTGCATCACCCTGATGATGCCAGGTCTTAGCATGGGCTGTGTGGTGGTTAGGAGCTGCGTGTACCCCAGAAAAACATGTTCTTAAACATAATCCCTTCCTGTGGGTGTGAACCCACTGTAAGTAGGATAGTTTGATGAGGTTACCTCAGTTAAGGTGTGGCCCACCTCAGTCAGGAGGGGTCTTAATCCTATCACTAGAGTCCTTTATAAGCAGAATGAAATTCAGACATAAAGAGAGAAAGCCAAGGGAAACAAGAAGAGAAAGTCAACGGAACCCAGAAGAGAAGAGAGGGACCAGGAGACGCTGCCATGTGCCTTGCCCTGTGACAAGCTAAGGGCCAAGGATCACCGGCAGCCAGCTCCAGAACTCCACAGTCTCCCAGAAGAAAGCATCGCCTTGATGACGCCTTGATTTGGAATTTCTTTAAGTTTCAAAGCCGTGAGCAAATAAATTCCCATTGTTCCACCTACCCCATTTCATGGTATTTGCTTGAGCAGCCCAGGAAACTAAAACAGGCAGGGAGATGGTGAGGCAGGGGCGCAAGGCTGCAATGAGTGTGCACGTGCCCAGGAGGTGGGTCAGTGACAGCACTGAGGAGACTGAGGACGAGAGGGCTGGAGGGTGGGCGCCTGGGAGGAGGAAGGGATGAAGGGCAATGTTTTGAAAGTTGCAATGAGCAGCAAGAAGAATGCTGCCTCTCCCCAAGCCCATGGTGGGGTTTGAGCCTCCCTTCTGAGGAAAATGAGGCCTGGAAGGGGCAGTGATCTGCTTGAGGTCTGTGTTAGTCAGGGTTCTGTAGGGAAACAGAGCCGACAGGAGCTATCTGTAAATAGTGTGAGATTTTATAAAATTGTCTCACGTGACTATGGAATGAACAAGTCCAAATTCCATGGGGCAGACTGCAAACCAGGGGCTCCGATGAAAGTCCTCGTTGAGGTCCCCTGGAGGAGCTATCTGTCTGAAGTAGAGATGAGGATTCTCTCTCTGACTGCTGAAATCAATTCTTCTTTTAAGGCCTTCAACTGATTGGATGAGACGTCAATCTCCTCAGTCGATTGTAGATGTAACCGGCCATCTATGCGATCAACTCACTGACAATTAAAGTCCATGAAATTCCCTTACATTACATTTAGCCCAGTGCTTATTTGACCAAACAACTGAGTACTATTACCTGGCTGAGTTGACACATTAGCCTAGCCATCAGAATGTCCCCCAGCTAGTGGGTGGCAGAGTGTGGGGCTCCATGGAAGACAGCAGGCTGCTTCCTGGTAAGGGGCCGAAGTTAGCTCCAGGCTGTCCTAGGCCAGGCGTGACCCATGGGCATCGCCTTCCTTGTCCCGTTAAGACCCAGTCAGAATTTAGCCCAGAGGCCTCCATCTGCCCACCACTCCCCACCCCCAACACCCTCACCTAAGGCCTCTGGGAAGCTTGGGAAGGGGTCCAAACCCGAGGGCGCTCATGCAGCCTGCGAGCACAGAGATGACGCAGCCCTTCAAGGACCAATGGATCTGCCCCCATTGCAGCAACCAGACTCTCATCTCCATGTCCTGGCATGTTCATTTGGGGCTGTGCCCCCTTCTAGATGATAGAGAGGTATGGTGAGTATGGGGTTTGGTTCAAATCCTTAAAGTCCCTATGTGTCCTTGGGCAAGTGACCACCTCCCTGAGTTTCTGTTTTCTAATCTGCCAAAAGGGGTGACGATACTTAGATTGTATTCACCTTGCCATCTGCTATCATGATCAAAGTAGAGCATTCATGAGTCACTGGTCTAATTGCCCTTGGAAGGGAACATGACTTTGGATGAAGTGACCCTCTTTAGGCACAGACAGTTCCTGAAGAGGGGTGGCTGCACTTGGGGCAGCTGGGGAATGCGTCCTTCACTTGTAAAAGAGGGTCTGGCCATGGGCTGATGCATGTGAAGTGCCTGGCATGTGGTGGGCATTTATCAAATTATATTTATTATTGCCATGGCTTCAAGCAGACCAGCAGGAGCTTGGTTCAGCACGGAGCAGCCAAAGCATCGGCCATCAGAGCCAGTCCTGGGTTCAGCCCCCACATAGATGGATTCAGTGTGGTGGGGGTGGGTGGGGCATGAACCCCCTGCCATCACATGAAAAAATGTAGATATCCTTTCTGAGGTGAGAGTCCAGTTCTTATCATCTGCCCAAAATAGTCTGTGAGCCCAACTTTTAGGAACCATCACATTTCGAATGGAGAAGGGTTTTATTTGCCTCCCCCTCCTCCAGTCCTTCTGTAACTGCTCCCCACACTGGGCCCTCATGGCTGGGCTTCTTCCGTCCCTCCCGGTGGCAGTTCCCACCGAGAGACCTCAGCCCTCAGTGGGTGACCTTGCTGCAGGTCCTTGAGAGAAGCCCTGCTCAGGAAGAAGCGCAGCGATTAGCCCAGAAGCATTCACAGAGGAATGCCCTGCACCCCTCCAGGCAAGCTCACTTCCCAAGGACACAAAGCAGTGAGTGGTGAAGCTAAATTCTTTTCCAGGTGCCACTGCACAGTGATTATGAGGGAGACATTGGAACCAGGCTGACTCTGGGGTCACATCCTGGTTCAGTGGTATTTTACTCTGTGCCTTGGTTTCTTCATCGTAACAAGGAGGAAAACAACAGTTCCTATCTTACTGGCTGTTATGGGAACAAATGTCAAGTGTCGCACTGCACCTGCTGTTGTGCAGGCCGGGCTACTGTGTGAGTGGATTATTATTATCTACAGCACACTTCCTAGGATTGGAGCTCCATCAACCTCCTTTCTCACCTCCCTTGAAACATCATTCTCCATAGTCTCTGCTTCTCCTCAAATGTGTTGTTGGCTTTTCAAGGAGATTCCAAGGGGCTTCAACAGAGCCCCTGGTCCCATGCCCCCCTGGGTCTTTTTAAATTTTTATTTGCTTTCCTTCTCTCTTTAGTCATTTTCCCCTACAGTGCCTCCCTCCTGACAACCTGTAAACAGCAGCCACAGGATCCACCACCCTCTCCAGCAGCCATCCCGTCTTTCTGCTGCTTTTCCCTAGACTAGTAAACTTATAAAAAACAAAACAAAACAAACACCTTGGGCTCATGGCCTCGCCTTTTCCCCTCCCCCACCCACTCCCCAAGTCCTGAGCCTGGGTTCTGCAGGGTTCATTTCCCTGCTCTCCTGAGGCTCCTTGCGCCTGCTCTTGCCCTTTCTGGGAACCCACTGTTTCCAGCACCCTGAGCGCCGCGGCTCCCCTGCTCCTCGCCCTCACCTTCCCCGCCTGCTTGGCGTCCATTCCGCGCTCCTCACCTGCCCGCGGGACTGCCAGCCCGCTCCCGCTCGCTGGCTCCTTCCCAGCCCCGAAGTCTAAATCTCAATTTAATGTTGCCTCCTTGCCCATAAATTAGCTCCCTTCCTCGTTCTTTCTCAGATAACTCTTTTCTCCCAGGCACTGAGGTGGAAACCTGTCGGCCTCCCTTCTGTCTCTCAAGCCCATTGTCCATCCGTGGGCAAGTCCCACTCCGCACCTTCTCCATGCTCCTCCTTCCTCTCTTTCTATTTTGTCCTTGCTGTTTCTCTTTCATTACCAAAAAAAAAAAAAAAGTTCATTTTTTTTCTAATGGCAAATAATACATGCTGGCGGTAGAAAATTTGGAAAATAGAAAAGAGATAAAAACAAAGGAAAAAGCACTCACAACTTCACCAACCAGAGAAAATCACTGCTAATATTTGAGAATATATCATTTCCAATTTTAAAAATATATAAATCTCCATTTTTTCTGAATTAAAACAATCTATTCAAACTGTTTTATAACTAGACTTTAAAATGTATCATGGGGAAGCGGCTGTGGCTCAATCAGTGGGGCTCCCGTTTACCATATGGGGGGCCCGGGGTTCGGTTCCCGGGGCCTCCTGGTGGAGGCCGGCCCGCCCGCATGGCGTGGTTGGCTGACCCAGCGAGCACGAGCAGCAAGGGGGGGATAAATGAATAAATAAATAAAATCTTTAAAAAAATAAAAAAATAAAATAAAAAAAAAAATAAAATGTATTATGAACATTTCCATGTAGTTAAATATTTTACTACACCTGTAGTTTTTCATTTAAAAAATATAAGCAATTTATGCATTGGATAAAAACTTTAAAACATATCACAGGTAGAAAATGAACTTGAAAGGGAAGATTTATGACAAGAATAGGCAGTGCAGATTAGTAGGGGCAGGTTGGATTATTCAATAAAAAGGTGTGGGGACAATTGGCTATATGGGGAAAAAATGAAATTGGATCCACACCTCTCACCTTCCACAAAACTTAATTCCTTAAATGTAAAAGGCAAAATTATGAAACTTGTAGAAGATCATATAGGAAATCATCTTTATGGTGTTAGAATAGGAAAAGATTTTCTAAACAAGACACAAAAAGGCACAAACAATAAAGGAGAGGATTGGTAAATTGCTGTTCATCAAATGAATCATAAGAAGTCATAAAAGGGAAGTGGATGTGGCTCAAGTGGTTGGGCTCCCATCTACCATACAGGAGGTCCAGTGTTCGTTTCCTGGAGCCTCCTGGTGAAAGGCAAGCTGGCCTGAGCGGAATGCTGGTCCAAGTGGAGAGCTGGAGCAGCAAGATGATGCAACAAAAAGAGACACAGAGGAGAAACAATAAGAGACACAACAGACCAGGGAACTGAGGTGGCGCAAAAGATTGCATGCCTCTCTCCCACTCTGGAAGGTCCCAGGATTGGTTCCTGGTGCCACCTAAAAAGAAAGACAAGCAGACACAGAAGAACACACAGTGAATGGACACAGAGAGCAGACGGGGCTGGGGGTGGGAGATAAAGAAATAAATCTTTTTTTTTTTAAAGGAATGAATAAACCTTTTTTTAAAAAAAGTCATAAAAGTCACAAACAGGGGGAAAATATCTACAACACATTAGACCAGCAAAGGCCAAGTGCTACAAATCAATAAGGAAAAGATGAGCAACCAAAAGAACAATGGGCAAAAGATACGAAAAGGAACTTCACTCGTCATTCACATTTATTTACTGAAGCTTATCACGGGCTATGCACAGTTTACCTGCTGGGTTATATTGATGAATAAATTAGACGAAGATCTGTGCTCTCATGGAGCTCACATTCCATCAGGGAACACCGATAAAAAGTAGATATAAGAAATAAGCTAGGGAAGCGGCTGTGGCTCAATCAGTAGGGCTCCCGTTTACCATATGGGAGGCCCCGGGTTCGGTTCCCGGGGCCTCCTGGTGAAGGCAAGCCCGCCCGCACGGCGTGGTTAGCTGACCCAGCGAGCACAAGCAGCAAGGGGGGGATAAATGAATAAATAAATAAAATCTTTAAAAAAAAAAAAAAAAAAGAAATAAGCTAATTATAAAGTATATTAGAAGGTTAAAGTGCTATTGCAAAAACAAAAAATAGAGCCCAGGAAAAGGGTAGGGAAATCCTGAGGGGCAGTTTTAAGTGAGGCGTTCAGCGTGGATCTTGCCGAGAAGGCGAGATGTGCACAGAGGACTGCAGAAGGCTGTGGCATTAAGCAAACAGCTGGTATGTACTGGCCTGGGTGGCTCTGGAGCGGGGTTTTGGGTGGGAGACACCCTCCCCTTCACTTCTCTCACTGCCTTTTTCTCCTCAGCTTCATTTATTGCCCTACAAAGTAGAAAATCAAATTGCCAAAGTGGAGAGGTCTGATGGGGAGCTAGAGAGGCAGAAACAGGAGGACAGAGTCTTAGAGGAGGGAATCCAGGGGAAGAAACGCGCGAGCAGGAGGGAGGGAAGGCGGAAGAGGGGTAGGAGGGCAGTGGTTGCTTTCCCTCAGGACTTCACATGGGCCTGTGCTTTGGGCCCAGAGCCCGGATCTGACCTTTGCAGAGACAGAATTGCAACCTCCTGGCCACCGAGTGGCCGGACTAATAGTAGGTTGCTTCCTTGACTTTGGGTGCCAGGGGATCGAGGGAAGCTTTCAGGAACTTGGCCACTCTCGTCCAGCAGCTGCCCACTGCTGAGCCAGGAACTAAAGCCCAGGAATCTGTGTGCGTCACTAGGGGACTTCTTGCCACCTGAAATGAGGTCACAGTGCATGGTGGGCTGGGCTTGGAGAGCGAGCTTGGCCCCTTCCTCCAGAGGCAGCAGGCCACCTCCCTGACAGGGCTGGAAAACACCTGCAACCCCTCTGCTTCTGTTTCCCTGTCCCCAGGACTCCCTCCGGACCAGCTCCTCTGCTTGCAGCTGCTGGAGAACTGGCTTCCAGGCTGTTCCCTTGCCCGCAGTTCAGGGCCCCAGGCCATCTCTGAGGGGCCGCCTGGGCCACCACTGGGTGCAGTGCGCTCACGGTCTGTGCCCTTTTACCTGGATCCCTTTCTCTCCAAGTTCAAAGGGTTTTGCTTCCAGGCAGTCCTGGTCTTTAAATGCAGGGAGAAGGGGTCTCTCCGCACACTTGAATGTTTGGCTTTTGGGAAAAGGTTCTTTTTCCTTGAGGTCAGGTCAAGGAGAGCCCCAAGCAAGAGTGACGGCTTTCAGGTTTTGCGGCCGGCATCTCCCAAATTTCCAGAGTTAGCAAGTTCGGATGTGTGGAGTAGGAGTGGGAGGGTTGGATTTCAATTAGCATTAGAAAGAAACAAATCAGGAAATTCAAAAAGTATTAATAGAATGAAATTCTATAAATGGCAACACCTCAATTCATACACCATTCAGACTATACAATAGTTATTTTTATCTAAATTCTTTCCTGAGAAGAATAAGATTCGGATGTTAAATGGAGCAATGTTATTCTCCTTAGTTTCATTTCATGGCTAATGAAACTGTGAGGACAATAAGTAGTTACGACAGAGCTGGAAGATATTATTACCGAGCTGATAAAACAAATACTGATCTAAAAATTAATAAGTAAAACGTGAATAAGAAATATTTCTATTGTACATGGGCTAAGGAAAAAGTGAATGTTAAATGGAGAAAATTACCAGGAACAACTTATTGTCAAGCAGGTGATAAATCAAGAAAGATGAAGTTAAAATGAAGAACGATATAGAAAAGGTGATTCACCAGGTGATGAAGTCACAATATGAAAATGCCTACTGTTTGGAGGGGATCTGTATAACAGGAATAGATTGGATGTGCATGTGAAGAGACCCTCTCCAAAGCTCCCTGGGCAGGGAGGGTCATCTGGAGTAGCAGCAATTATAGCAGTGATTATAGTGTATAGTAGCAATTACAGTGGCTTGTAAAGGGAGGGGCCTCAGCCGCTGACTGCTGCTGGCAATACCTACTGCAACAGATGAGGAACCACGAGCAGTGAGAAGCAACCTCTGTGAGTTGCAGCCACATGGCTCTTTGAATGACAGACAAGGGCAAAATCAGCATCTGTGATGGAGCCTCACCCTGATCCCCTGCAGCTTTGCCTATATAAAGTTGGCCAAAAGTTATAGCTCCTTCAAGCTGAAGGCAGGCTTTCCCTCTTGTTGGTCCTATCTAAAGTCTATCTACCTTTGTTTGCAATGACTCACCCCTCTTGATCACCTTTCCAGTCACCTCCCAGCTTCCCTCTGCATGATCCCCTTCCCCCCCATCCTACCCCCCTCAGCAAGACCAGGAGGCGGTGGATAGAGCTCCCGTGGTTAATGACTGCCAGTGCAGAGCTTGGCACCTGTGTCCCTGCCCTGCCTTCTCTGACCGTATAGGATGGACTACTTAGGATAGGTTTCTCTGTGGATGCTGAAGCTTAGAATACTTATAGACCCTGGTCCCAGAGATGACCTCCAGCTTCTTATTTCCAGCTCTTCCCTTCCTTCCTTCCTCCCTCCCTTTCCTTCCTTCCTTCCTTCCTTCTATCTACATCACCTATACATGTCAACTATGTGCTGAGTATACAGCAGTTAGCAAGACAGAGGAGATTTCTGTCTTCATGGATTCACAGTCTAGTGGGACAGACATTAAACAAACAGCAGCAACAACAACAAAAAACCCAGACTAATAAAACTATATTTGCAAATGGGGATTGAGTGCTGTGAAAAGCACATGGTACTATGCAACAGACTAACAGGGTGGGTTTTAATTTGGGTGCTTAGGGAAGGTCTCTAGGAGGGAGTAATAATTATGCTCAGCACTGCAGGTTGTGTGGAAATGATCTAGGTGGTGTTCCTGGCAGAGGGGACAACAAGGGCAAAGGCCCTGGGGCAAGCATGGGTGTTCAAGGAGCTGGAAGAAGGCCAGAGTGGCTGGAGCATCAGAGGAGAGGGAAAGACTGACACGGAACGAGCCCAGGGAGCAGCTAGGCAGGGGCAGGTGCTCATGCATGGGTTTAATTTTAAGAGTGGTAAAAAGCCATCTGAAGATTTTTTTTTAAGCAGGGGAGAGACATGAGCAGATGTGCATTAAGAAAATAAATTATTGAGGCTGCAGAGGGGTGAGTGGATTGGAGGGCCAAGAGAGGATGTGGAGGGAGCAGGCAGGGCAGCTGTGGAGAATGGTATTCCATAGGGCTGGGGCAGTGGAGTGGGAGGCGACAAGTGGGTGGATTCAGAATACATTTAGGGGGAGCAGATATGGCTCAAGCAGTTAAGCTCTGGCCTTCCACATGGGAGGTCCTGGGTTCTGGTGCCTCCTGGAGAAAAAAAAAACAAGAACAAACAACAAGCAAAACAAACAAAAAAACCAACTCAGGGAAGCCGATGTGGCTTAGTGGTTGAACGCCGGCTTCTCACATATGAGGTCCCGGGTTGATTCCCAGGCCCCAAGTACCTCAAAAAGAAAGGAAGGAAGGAAGGAAGGAAGGAAGGAAGGAAGGAAGGAAG